>JBAIZZ010000776.1:0-12651 GCA_037355905.1 Heliconius aoede | reverse complement strand
GCGTAAGTTTTTGAGAAGATGGGACTAAAATTTAGATTTTGATTAGATTTTTTTTTTATTGTACGGTGTGCTAATCTATATTTGTAGTTTGGTTTCACTTCAAGGATATTTATAATGAATATAAAAAAAGATTTTGAAATAGTTTCTTTAGTTTTGTGAAAAAGATTTTATTAGCTTCACGATGTAGCCGTACATGCAGAGTAGGTAGATGGAACCTGGGAACCTAGGGTTAAAACTATTACCCTTACTCCCCACCGCATTCTAGAATCATTGCGTATTAAGTAAGAAAAATTGAGAAAAGTTATTTGGTAGTATTTTCTTAGGTCCAAAGGCATAACTAGTATATCGTTTTGTGGTTTGTACTATTTTTTGACTCTGAGAGGGTTTATAATATAATGTTCTAATTATCACCTACAAATTTGTCTGTATGGACACTAAGACGAAAAATGTAGAAAGGTTTTCGTAGGTATTACAAGAAATCCTCCTTTAGAGAAAATCATTTTTTCCCGTTCCCGCATGATTTTGTTGAAATTCTCTTCTCTTGTTCCCTAAAACCCCCACATTAAAGTATATAAGTATATATTTTAAAATATTTCTACTTTCTTAATTCATTGATGTTATCTGCGCATTGTCAGTCACTCAGTCAGTCAGTCAGTTTAAGTATACATACAAAAAAAAACGGAAGAAGCAATTACTCTAAGAGCCTTTAAAAGGTTAGATAACATTATATTATAATATAATTATATTTAATATGTATGTACACACACTTAGAATATAAATAATTGTTTTTATAATTTATAATATGGGAATTATGAATATATTTTTTTTTAAATGTGAATTTTTTTAGCTATATAGGCAGAAAGAAGGAAGTAGTGTTAACATACTTCATTTCCACAAAACTTACATTCTCCAATTGTTACTGAATTCTGGAGGCGCTGTGTGTTGAGAGGCGGAACTTAAGCCATACAGGGAATCAAAATTAACACTTCTGGTTAATTTAAAATTATGATATTTGGCAGCTAGCATCTACTGGTAGAACTAGTTAAGGAAAAAAATTTAAAACTATACATTTTTTTGGTTAAATCCTAAAAAAATAATAGCCATAAACTTTTAATGATGCAAGGGCAAAATTTTGTATGAAAAGCAGCTGATTCAAGTATCAGATGATAGGCCTCTGGTTAAGCTATGTTTAAATTTCAGAAACAGCTCAAGACCTCCAATTTTCGTACGGAACCCTCGGTGGGTGAACTCGACTCGCATTTGTCCGGTTTCTTTTGCAGCTTTATCCCATTTCACCCTTAACTGAATTTAGGATATAGCAGTGTAGACAAAAATAACATTAGAATCACAGCATTACTGATGACTTTTTAATACATATTTTTTTATTATTTTAATTTCCCCATAATTATGTAGCTGTATTTAAAAATCTGACAAGTCAATCAATTTTAAATTTAATAGCCCAGAAATAATAATTCTGTGATACTTTATTGATGTACACTTATCCTCGAACCCTAGAGGGCGTTACAATCTTGTTATTCATTCTACAAAACTTTGTTATAAATTACTAGTATAGGCTTAAAAAATATATTTATATTTTCAGTTTCTGGCAATTTATCAAGGCATTGCATGTTGAGTATTTTAACTGAACGCCGTGCTTTATTTTTGTTCTCAGTTGTCTTTTGATAATATTCAATATGATATGATGTATCTTTTTCAGGCCGTATATAACGGGGTAGGTAGAGGAAATCTAGTGTTAGGACACTCAGTTCCCAAAAAGACACGTTATATTTTTCCTGTATTAAATGGATTTTTCAATATTATTATTGTGTATTGAATGGTGGAACTCAACGCTTTTGGCTAAATACCAGAGCGAAGAAACTAAATATTATATAAATAAAAATAATAACTTTTCCCCGGGTGGAAATCGAACCCACAATCGAAACCACAATCGAACCCCTTGCGTTACAGTCACACGTCTGCGCCCCTGCGCTGCGACTGGCCTCAAAATATATTATTATAATTTTTAAAATATTAGAGGCTTTTAAGGCCAAGGTCTTTAATTGTGATCGGTGAGAACAATAAGCGTGCTGATATAAAATTTATTAAGCTTTATGCAAAATATGTTATTGTAAATGTGTCATACGCCTATAATATATTTTTACTAGTTGTACTCCGTAACTTTACTTGTTAACTGTTATATATCAGTTTCTTCTATTCTCATTAATATTTCGTAAATCTCAACTTCAGTCTGGTGACTGAGACGGAGACTACGAATAAAAAGAAGAAAGGAGATTCCTTGGAAGGAACCTCCTTTCTTCTTCTTATTCGTATTTCTCTTGGCTACTTAAATAGGGGCATAGTTCGTACTATGTCCCTCGATCTCTCTCTCTCTCTGCTTGAGGTTTTTGCTGGCTCACCACGGGTCCAATCGCTAGTTTTTCATTTGGCCAGTCCACGACAATGTGGGTCGTGGCTTTCGCGTGGTCTAGTTGACAAACTTGAGAATTCTACGACCCGTGTGGTCTGACCAGTCGTTCAGTACCGGAAGCGATTTTTTCAATTGATTTTATAGCTTATAAGGTTGTTCTATAGTAACTATAATTAACACGTATATTTTCGTATTTTAATAACTATTGTTATTAAAATTCGAAATGATCTTATTATGGACTCAGCCAAAAATTTTAATTTATTGGAGTTGTGCCACAGTTCACCGTTCAGCACGCTGTCTCAAATATACGACTGAGAGTAGGGAACAGAACGACGAAACGACGATCGAAAAAAAAAATAAACCTTCTAGCAATATTTACTCAAGTCTTATTTATATAGGAACATATTTTTAATTAACTAATAAAACTAGTTAAAGTTCAATTAGTTAATTATTTTATAAATCAGGTTCAAATTTCCTGGCGGGCAAATCGGTATCGACCGCGAGAGGTCATATTGTTGAGAAATGATCACACGCCTTTAGAACATTTGTATGTTAAATGTTAGACTATAGCTGGCCTTGAATTGGAAAGAGGCTAATAGTTTTTGCTGGTGTTGATGCTACACTAAAAAGAGTTAATGTTTGCTTTAATAGCTTACAAGCTACTCATCGCTGGTTTTTTTTTCGCGAACTTTTACATATAACATTGAAAATACCCTTTTTTTCGGCTTCGGATAAATGAAATTTTAAACATTTGATTTCCTTAGCTGAAATCGAACCCAGTACCTTATTGCCTTAACAGTCACATGCATGTGTTCTGCAGCACGACTAGATTAAAATTCAGTATAATTTTAAAATAAATTTTCTTACACAAATAAAAATTTCGTAATAGGCCGGTGTTTATACATGGAAAAAAAAAATAGAAAAACATGTACATCAATAACATTTTTTTCTTGTATATCTACATTCCATTGTCCACCAATAAGATTATTTTCAAGTAGTTTCGGCCGTTTGTCTGTACGTTTGTAGACGCTTATCTCGGAAACTGCTAAAACTAACTTAATTAAAATTTTCACTAAGTTTTTTATAAGCTAAGCTGACCTTAATATTAATATAAACTGTATTATTAAATCGTCTGAATCTTTGCTTTTTAGTATACTTACAGATATTTTTTAAAACGATATTATTAGAAAATAAAAATAATGCAGATTTTTAAATCAGTAATTATGCAGTTTAAGCGGGCAAAGCCACGTGCGGGTCGCTTGTCTATCCCACATCCCATTAAACCCTAACACCATAAATACTTTATGCAACATTAAATCGTCTCGACCTTCACAAAACAATACGTTTAAACATGACTGATGACTAACTCGAGGCAAATAGAAAAGGTTACATTCCTTTTAACCATCTTATATGATTTTTTTTATTATAGTGCATTAGATTTTATGTTATAGGCCCTTGGATGAGCCATTTCCTTTCTCTATAAGGATTTGTATGGAATCTTCTTCTTTTTATAGAGATTGTAGGTAGGTGTTAGATGCTTGCTAGTATTTTTAAAGCGCTTCCAAGTCTCGATCTTGAAATGCCTTTTTCATTCATAAATTTCATAACTATTTATAAACACGGGCCTTATGTATATATATATAATACTATATCTACTTCACTAGCTTATTAGCCAATTATTTGAAGACATTGGTTAATGAGTGGCAGAATTGAACGCCGTGTATTGTCTTTGTCGTGTTTTTGAATGAGGAAATAAAAATAATCGATACACTAAGTGGAAATCGAATCAACAAACGTCGTATTTATAAAAAAAATTGCGCTACAGCACTATGATAGCTTGCCATAAACTATGGAGTTTAAATTTGGAAAAGGTATCCAATACAATTCGAAATACAACTATAAAATGTATATTATATAACATGTATAAATTTTTTTTTAGGTGTTTTAAATAAAAATATTTAAAGAATCACTAGAGAAGAAAGATTGGAATAATTACTTATATTTTCCCCCTCTGGAAATACATTACGCGGGGTTAAGTACTGCCAGAACGTAACTAAAAAAAAAATTAACAGTTTTAATATAAGGTATCGTATAACAATATCGTAATATCTATTATTTATGTTCAGGCAGAAGCGTGCGACTATAAACGCGATAGCTTGTGAATTCGATTCCCACTAAAGGAAATGAAACGTTTATTATTTTCATTTTCTCTCTCTGGTAACAAGGATATGCACGGCGTTGAGTTCCACCACTTAACACGCCACTGGGTGTCCCCTGTCCTCTATCCTACCATACTCTGGATACAGCGTGAAGCTATAAAAAATAATTATGTTAATTATTCTAATTCTAGATAATTTTAAATTTGTATTTGTAGGAGGTCAAGAGTCTTGAATCACAGTTCAAGATTACTTGATAGATATTCCAATATAATTTATCTCCTAATGGAGTCGGTGAACTAATTATTAGATTTTCTATCAATAATAAATAAATAAGATGTAGACAAAGCGCGGCGTTCAGAATCGCATCTCAACGTATAAATGTCTTTAAGACTGGGCGCTTAAGTTTCCTTCGCTATATGCGGGATAGAGCGTGAAGCTGCAAAAAAGTGTCAGTTTCTTTACCTCTTAAGATACGTGTTCACGTATTTTAGGGATCTAGTTAAAGAGAATTTAATGATTCAACACTCCTTTATTTAAGTCCGGTTTTCACCGCTAATGTAATAATAATAAAAAATAGGCAGAAAGAACTCCTATTTAATAAAATAGATTTACATTTCCACCAACAAAGAGTTTTATATTTTGTAATTACTTACCTACAACTTATAGCATGTATGACTATTAGCTAAGTGACAGGTCACAACTGTTTTTGTTTGTATTTTTTTTCTTTGATTTCTCGACGTTTTTAAATCTTCGTGTGAATTGCTATGGAAGGGCTGGGCTGGTCTGGGCTGGACTTCTTAATAGAATCCTTGCAGAAGTCATGTCAGATATTCGCTACATTATAACTGCGGCGTGACGGTAAGATTCGTTGTGGGTTCGAATTCTCCAGTTGGAGACATGAATTATTTTACATATTTTCATTTTCTTGCTCTGGCTTATAAAAAAAGAAATTATATAAGGTGTTTTTGTATTAATTTTGGCTGCATGTGTACGGATCATCCATTTGTCTCTAATAAATATTTGTTTTGTATTCTAAAGAGTGAGATGTTAAAACATCACCATCAATGCCAACCAAATATAGATGAGAGCCACATTAAGAAAATTATAATATTATTTCACATAATCTAATAAGCGAAAAATACAAGCAATACATCATTAAGCTACATTATATATAATTATAAAATTCCTTGACTCCTTACAATTCGTTACAAGATAATGACGATCAACATTATGGACTGTGGGCATACTTCAATTATTTTGCCTTCATAAAATATTTTAATATTATTATAATTTATTAAACTAAATTATTAAAAGTTTGTACAAAGTGGTGGAAGCATTCACTCTTATAACGGAGGTTTTTTTGATAAATTATTTTCTTATACTCTAACCTCATAAATAATTTACTAGGACTCTAACCTCGAACCTTGCAACTATTAATCGGTATATCATATAGACAGTAAGAAGTCTTCTCTGTTTATCCAAATACGATGTACGGCGTAACTGAACACCGCACATTATCCTCCTAGCTTAAGGAATTGAAAATAATGCATTACAAGTGGTAAACGGACTTGCATCCGTCTCATTTGCAACCATACTAAATTCTATATATATATTTACCTATATATAACATAAATATATAAAATAGTTATTGGTTGGCTGGGTTGGATATCAACAGGTCCTGAGTGGTTTGAAATCAGAGTCGTGACTTTCACTAGATGTCTACTGGTCTCATCATACTAAGTATAAATACCTAATAGAATTACTTTTAGGATACCTCCATACAAATCTGTATTTATATTCGTAAAGGTAAGTTTTTATTGAGGCCAGTCGTGGTAGACAGGCGAAAGGTTGTAGATTCGATTCCCACTCGAGAAAAATAAAAATCTCCACCTTGGCGGCCGGCAACGCACCTGTAGGTTCTACAAAACAAACAACTATATGAATAAAAATAAACGACGACGACCGTACAAAAAAGTAATGTATAGTAAAATAGAGATAAAATTTACACATAAGAAGACCGAAAAATGCATATGTTATATTACAAATGACACATACTATATCTCCTATATATCTTTATATGGATTAAGTGTAGAAAAATGAACTAAATGTTTGTAAAAGTTCAATGAATCGTAACGCCCTACTTACTTTCTCGTTCTACTTAGTTCAATCGTCCTAAGGTAACTTACATAATACTTCCGGTTAAGCAATTGAAGGTCATTCTTGTTAACTTTTATTTATTTTTACTGAGTAATTAAAATGTACGCTGGATCCCACATACTTCAGGGTACAAAGACGTAACAAGGCACGGCGTTGAGTTCCGCCACTCAATACCGAGTACCTCCAGAATTCGGCGGAAAAAGTGGAACAGAGTGTCTTAAAACTAGGTTCCATCTATCTACCATGATGTGTGCGTGATGCAGAGTAAAACTAAAAAAAAATTACATAAAAATTAGAAAAAATAAAGTTTTCACAAGAACAATACAGTAGCGTATTTTTGTAGATAAAGTATTTATTATTAATTGTATTTCAATTACAATACGTGGCCGTCTCGGGCCTTTAAAGGTTATTTTATCAATTTAATTAATTGTTTTGAATACAATGTATTATTGATCAATTATAATTTTTCAAAATATATAAAGGCCGTCGTGGCGCAAGGGCACAAGTGTATGTTAACGTGACAGGTTGTGGGTTCGGCACTTGAATTCGGCAAAGAGTGGCTTAACATTAGGTTCCATCTGCCTACCTTGCTACATGCGGGATACAGCGTGAAGCGGAAAAATCCAATTCAAAGACAAATTTCATTTGTTTTTTTTAGTATAAATTTTATACTGGCGATAAGATACAAGAAAAAATAAACTTATAATTTTAGTACACTTTTGATCTCGGTTTAAAACCAATTTAACTTAGGTAGCATCCACATTTTTAAAAGTACACTTCTAGGAAATACACAGTCATATAACCTTGAATTAATTTATTTCTACAGGATGTTCCACATTAAGACTGGACATCTTGGCCTTGACCAGAGCCCTTTACGCGTATAAATCAGAGCTAATAGGTAACTAACATTTAAGTTAGTGCGATTAATATGGGAGTGGGTGATCCGCATACTGTATTGATCATATTATATATATATATATATATATATATATATGTATATAAAAAAGTCGAAAAGAGAGTGTCTCATCGATGGGCGTATTTAGAGGGGAGGGCCTTGGCTTTAGCTTTGAACAGATACATTCTTACAAGCTTTTTCTACGTTTCCAGCGCAAATTTTGCTTGCTCAAGTGGGCACAGGACTATTACGGGATGGGCCACCCCTGTCCCTTTTTTCCACGCCTTAGTCCAGAATAGACCACGAAAAAATATAAGTCTTTTGATTTTTTTAGCAAGATGTAAAATATACATGGCTTATATGTATAAGAAAATAAAATTGAAGGTTACCTTAAGGTAACTGTAGTATAAAACTTCCATAACTAATTTGGATGATACATTAATTGATTTCAAATGCCCGTATATTTGAAATAAAACATTTGTTTAAATAAATTGACCTCTGACTTCATATCTTAATAGTAATTGTGACGATTACATAGGCCTATAGATAGACGCCATTGTTGCATACTTAAAAACTGCTTATCTGTACACTCGGTGGTTATAGGTTCAATTTACACTCGGCTTAAATTTCGGGCGAAAAGAAAAAAAAACAACTGATTACTATAGCTAGTATTTTCTGAGATTAATTCTATCAACCAAACAAAGTCTTCATCTCTTTAAAATAAATGTATATAAACATGGAATCTAACTACTCCAAGCTTATAATAACGCAAGCTAGTTAAGCTTTCGAAAAAGTTATACAGTCACAAAAACGATAGATGTATCATTCTTGGTACTATCATTTTGGCTCTGGAAACAAGACAATGCATGGCGTTGAGGTTCGCTTGAGTCTCAATAATTAGGCGTTATGAGGAACGGAATGTCTTAACACTAGGTTTTCTCTGCAATACGCGAAAACCAGCGCCAAGCTGAAAAAATATGTTTGGCTCGTTATATGTTACACTATTTGAACATGTTGACTATTTAAACATGTTTTTAATATAATTTACACAGCTGATCCACCTACTTAAAATTATTAATTAATTTGCTATTAAAATTCGAACACACATCCAAAACCAGATTTTAAGGTTGCACAAGTAGTGATGTAACTTTATATTCGCTAATAAGATCAATAGGCGTGTCATACACGCAACACATCACTAGCATTGTAATTATATGTAGATTATAAACTGACCCCTTAGTTAATTTTAAATAATTATGGCTTAGAGAAATTTTTGTTGCTTAGTTTATAATAACAGAGGTCGTAGATTCATACATAATACATACATAGGAAAAGAGAACCTAGTGAAGTTAAGAAAATCTAGTGTTAAGACACTACATTCCCAGTAAGACACTTCCGTTCTCCACTTTCTGCTGATTTCTTGAGGCAAAAATACAAACTAAAAATAAACTAAACTAAACTCGTTACTTCGGTCTAAACTCTTTAGAAAATGACAATGTTAAATATTTCATTCCTCCGAGTGGGTATCGAACCCACAACCATCGCGCTTAAGCCGTACTACTTAAAAGTCGCACGGTTGTGTCGGCCTCATTTTCAAATAGTATAATAAATTATAAATATAAATTTTACTCTTTATTGAATTGGCCAATTAGATCATTTTACATTCATCACATTGTCTCTTCGGGCTACGACCGCAACACTTTCTGCATGTTTACATTAAAATTTTCGAAATATTTATTTTCGATATAATTTATTATCTTCCGAAATAATTACGTCCCAAATTAAGAATCTGATTATTATGCAAAAATTTTAATTTTAAAATTTTATAATCTTACATGACATGTTTAGATTATAGTTTCTTCGATATTGGATAGAACTTTATGTCAAAAATAGATGGCAGCTTTTTATTTCGTCATATTTATCGTATTATGCAATGACGGAAAAATAAATTCCTCTTTCCTATCCTAATAGGCAAAGGGAACCTAGTGTTGAGATACTCCGTTCCACATTTACCGTCAAATAGTTCGAGGCACTGCGTGTTAAATGGCCAAATCAATTAACAAATTAATATTTCTATAATATACGAGTATATATAATATAGACAAAAATTATGGATACAATAGCCTAAAATGAAATTACGAACTTGCAGTTATGGTTATAGAACATAAACTATTTTCATTTCTTGACATTAACTGAGCAAAATGTCATAAATGTTTTTTTTAGTTTCACGCTTTATCCCGCATAAATGTCTGACAAAACAATACCATAGTAAGTATTTTGTTACTTCATATAAATATTCAACCCCCCGAATGGTGATTGAACCTAAAACAATCGCGATTACAATCGAAGCTGTTCCACTGCTCCACCACCTTAATGTATTAGCAAGATTATCATTTCCAACTCTAATATATCTAAGAGTTGCAAGTCCAAAGTGTTTTAATATGATTTAATATAATGATAGTTAAATGTTAAAGATAATTTAGTAGTTTATTACTATTAGTGTACAGTGCCTAGTGCCAGATGTAAGGGGTCACGGTGCGATTGCATCGCTTCATATGGGAGAGAGGTGGTCTTGTATGTAGGGTTGATGGTTTTAAGGCTAGCTTTGGTTGTAAATGCGACAGTTAGGGGTTCGATTTCTACTAGCGGGACAATGAACTATTTCGTTTTTTTCGCTCTGGTAAGAAGTGTTGAGTTCTGGCTCTCATTGTCTTAAAAAATAGAGAAACTTTTCCTAATCCGGTAAATTATTATATTTTTTATTTATATATACTCTATGTACAGTGTACTCTTTTAAATATCATTCTATAAATCCACTTACTGAAGGATTTTGTCCAATATAAGCAAGTGGTACTGAAAACGATATATCTAAGTTATTACAGTAAGCAAATAATAGTTGCGATATCTGTATAACAAAGTTTTTTTTCATACACACTCAGGCATTCTAATCCAATCCTGGGTTGTGGGTTCAGATCCAAATTTCTCATAAGTAAATACAAATAATCTTTTTATTTCAGCTTCATATCTTTGTTTATCTTCACGCTTATCTTCATATAATATTGAATACTACTCAATTCAATTAAAGGTGACATTCAAGAAGTCCATTTGAACTTTGTAATGTTTTATGTAATACTTATAATAAGATACCGCAGGGCAGACGTATGTTGAAAGGTTAAATTTGCATTCTCTAACTGATTTTTAATTCGTTTTTATATAGTTTTTTTTTCAGTTTCACCCTGTATCCCGAACACAGCAGGGTAGACAGAGGGAACCTCGGTGTTAAGACACTCCGTTTCCCATTTTCTGCCAAATTCTGGAGGCATTGCGTGTTGAGTGGCAGAACTCAACATCGCGCTTTGCCTCGACAGCAGAGCGAAGAAAAATGGAAATAGTAAATAAGTGAAATATTTCTTTACATTTAGTAAAGAAATATTTCACTTCCTCGAGTGGAAATCGAACAATTCTCATTTATTCCATCAAGTTGGAATCGAACCTACATCCGTCGCCTTAATACTTAGACAATGTATTGCTGAGCCCCACCCTGCGCCGGCGTATATTTTTATGTAAAAGTTTTTTTTAGTTTAAGGGACGCAAAGAGAAATAGAGGACTGTTTTGGAGTTTTGCAAGTTGTCTGGCATATTTCAACACCGCATATTGTCTTAAAAATATCAGGAAATAAAAATAATTTACTCACTCGAGTGGATTTTTGTTATTATTCGCAAATATAGCCGTAAGCGATAACGTATCATACTTAGAACAAAGATGGAATATTTGCCACAAAATCGTGAAAGTTCAAAATCAATTGTGATGAATAACATTCCTATTCGCAGTAATATTATTTAGGTCAAAGTCAAAAGTTCGACAGTTAAAAGCTTGATTTATTGTCCTTTCAGAAAATAATATTTATGAATTTAATATTTTTCCACTCTAATTTTCTTATTAAGACTTTCGAGACATTGAATGGCGGAAATTAGCACTGCGCTTAGTCTACGTGACAGAATTGACAAATCAAGTTTGTAGAGAAAGAAAAAAATCCAGAACTATCTCTTGCACACAAATATGTCTCAACTGCAGCACAATGTGTCTCTCATATAATCAAATTGAAAGTAAAAAAACATACGATCTACGTGAGAATCGAACACGTGACCTTCGCACATGATACGGCGCCAATATGTGAATGCTTAACCTACTTGTTACAATTGACTTAACTTAATATTTTTTTTACATTCCTTGCACTAAAATCCTTAAGAGATTGTAGTTATTACGTATTTACGTAAATAGGGAAATCTGAGTGTTTGACGACGGAAATTTCAGGAATAGAATAAAAAATATATTTTGTATTGTTGACGGGGTTGAAGAGGTTGATGACAGGCGAAAGAAATATGCAGAAATGGCGAAGTTTGCCGCCCTGTACCCTCTATCAACTCCGCTAGGGGTAACATTTAGAAAATAATTAGATTATTGTATTTTTAAAAAGATAAAAATTTATTTATATTTATAAATTTTCAATGCAGAGGCTAGTCGTGACGCAATGCCTCAAGCGTGTGACTGTACGTGCAACAGGTTGTGGAATCGTCTCACACTCGAGGATATATTTAATATTTGCATTTCTTCGCGCTGGTATCGAGACAAAAGCGCGGCTGTAAGAAGCTCTGTGACTGAACAAGCAATGTCTCTAAGATTGGGCGGAAAGTAAAAGTAAAAGCTTCCTTCATATAATTTTATCCAATCAGACAGCTTCCTTATCATATATAATAATATCGATATTCTTATCGAATTTAATTTTTTTCAAAAAATATAGATTTTTAAAACCGATTTATTCTAATAAAACAAAACGTCGAAACAAACATAAGTAAAGGTTAGTGAGGTTCAAATAGCTGTACAATGAGTAATCGGATGTTTGTCATGCTGATGTGGGCTAGAATCTTCGCCGAATAGTGAAAGTCCTTGAAGGGCGTGCTGTGTGGAACAATCGGTGTAATAATAATGTTTCACTTGCGCTTTTGTGACT
>JBAIZZ010000775.1:0-12702 GCA_037355905.1 Heliconius aoede | reverse complement strand
ATTATAATTATCTTTATTACTCTACAGTTTCTCGACGAAGTAGATAAATCTTTCTAATTAAATGAAATGGAAATCGCGTTCTATTATTTACATTTCATTAACATTGGAACACCTAGTTAAATATTTTTTGTAAGTCAGTCGTATAATACTAAAGCATTCGATATTTTCACCGTGCAGGTCGGGCCCATAGCGATGTAGACTTGTGGCAGCAGTGTAGGCGTTAGGAACGCCTTTGAAATTGGCATTGACGGTGATCTCAAATATCTCAAATTTTAAATAATGTTTATTTATTGCTTGTGGAGACGAACAAAATGAAAATTAAATATTGTTTTATTAATATACCCATAATTGCGTAAGCGCAATATCCAAAAAGGTAGACGACTGTCATCATGTATAAATTAGATTTTTTGTCACCATCTTTTTTGCTCTTGTAGATTTACTTTGATTATATAGCTGATGAGATAAGCTCTGCATAATAACGTAGACTCCTCATTTAATATAATACTCCAAATTTAAAACTTATATTATATTTTTAAGAAAAAAAATTATAATACAATAATCTTTTTAATAATAAAGCTTACAAGAAGCTTCCTGTAACTCAGGCAAATGAGTTATGAAGTTTCTCTCACGCTGCTGTTGGTCCTTTTGATTAAATTTTGAGAAAACAAACTTCTTAGCCTAAGTTCTGAGAAATTACTCAATATATTAAGCTTATCGACTGACTCAACTATAATTAATGACTGTGCACCAAGAAATATATCTGCTGCATTGCTGTTCAATGTCACTTATTTGACATTATTGATAGTAAAATTATACCATAAAATACTCTTTTAAGAATTTGGTACACATATTAGAATATATTTTCTAAAAATAAATAAGATATAGATGTGCAAACTAAAAAATTAAATTGAAATTGAGTTAAGATTTGAATAATTAACGCGATGGTTGTAGGTTCAATCCTCGGATCAATGCTGAAAAAAAAATTATTGCCGTTTTTCCTACACTGGCAGGACATTCAAAATACAACGTAAAGTAGAAAACGGTTTCTTGACTCTCATTTCCTCGTGTAAGAATCGAACCCACAGTCACACGCTTCTGCCCCTGCGCAACGACTCTCCTCAATTTATTTTACATAATACACCATCGATGTCAGACATTGTTGTCATTGTGACTCGTTTAAGTTAAAATACGTTTCCATCCATTCAGTATCTCTAATCGCCTACTTTACAAAGCAATCCCATGAGCCCTCGCATTCGACCAAGTTGGCATTAATGTTTCGGCAAACATTCAAATTGAAATTTTTCGGATAAAGGTAGAAAATTAAGTATATAATATATATGTACTTGAAACCGAGGAGTTTGCGAGGAATGTTTAAATTAAATTTGTTTCTAAACGTACTTACACAAACCTTCAATTATAAGATATTGATTGGAGCGAAATATCTGACTGTACACGTGATGGCCGTAGCTTTAAGCTCTACTTTGGGGGATGCATTAATTTCCTTTTATCACTCTGAAAAATCAAAGTGTGGTGATGAGCATCTAGATACTAAAATCTCCCTGAAATAAAGCGTGAATCTAGAAAAACAATACAGTGACAAATATTTAAGAGAAAACATTTGTATAAGTAAATATAAGGAAGACGGGGCAGCGACTCACATAATAGTTGTAATTTTAAATATAATTATGGATTAAAAATTATTTTTACAAGCATTTTCTCAACTTTATCAATATTAAGATTATACTTCAAAAAATTTAGGGGTAATTAAATATGCTCTAATAATAAGTCTATACTTTAGAAGAAAATAAAATTCTATCAAAATCTTTATATGCAAATAGATTGATTAAAACATCGTTACAACTCGGACAAAAAGAGAAGAGAGATCCTCTCTCTCTCCCTCTGTGTGCCTAACAAAATTATTCGTGAACTTTTGTTGCCGCGGGTGCGTTGTTATGCAAGAATTGTAACATACACACATTACGAACGTCGAATAACAACTTCCGTTACGAGAGGGAGCGTCGTTAAGTGGCTTCGAAGTTAGGCTTCATTTTAAATGTGATTTTACTTTGAACTCAATAACAACAATGTATCTATTGTTACTTTTCAACGTATATTTTGTTTTGTATCGATTTTCTTTACTACATTGACGTCATGCAAGCACTTGAAAATAATAAATTCACAAATTAAGAAAGCAAAAGAAAACAAAAATATTTAGTTATGCAATCACCTAAGAGAAATTCCTAGTCAAAGGAAATTCTTATTGAGCGTATACAAATGCTGAAAAAAAATATATTCAAAGTATCTTATATTTGACAAATAACAAATAAGACCTCCATACAAAACATATTAGCGACGAAATTTATTCAAAAGAGACTGATTTACAACACAAAAGTGTTGTAAATCAGTCTCTCAGTGTAAAAAGGGCACAAGAACGAAATAGCATATCACTTTGAAACGCAAATTATCGATGAAAAAATATTCAAGTAAAGGCATGTAGATAATATAACATACATGTTGAATAATAGCTGCCTTTGATAATATATTTCACCATCCAACTCTATATCTATTCTATATTTTAACGTAAAATCTTTTTTTGTTCAGCTTCACGCTGTATCCTGTACACAGCAGGGTAGGCAGAGGAAAACTCGGTGTTAAGACACTGCGTTCCCCACTTTCTGCCGAATTCTGGAGGCATTGTGTGTTGAGTGGCAGAACTCAACGCCACGCTTTGCCTCGACACCACAGCGAAGAAAAATGGAAATATAAACGTAAAGAAATATTTCACTTCCTCGAGTGGGAATCGAACCCACAACCGTCGCGTTTACATGCGACACCCTTATGCCACTGCGCCACGACCACCTCAACATATAGTTAGTGACAAAAAAAAATTTTGCTTCTGTAGTCGTAGGCCCATCCATGTAAGGCTTTAAATAGTAATGCGTACTTTGGATGTCGGTACTTAATGGTGGCAGATGCGGCCTCTTTGGAAAATCTAGTCTCAAAGATAAGTAGTAACATACAATCAAATATTTAGACTAAGTGTTGATGGAAACATAAATAAATATATTTGTTCATCTAATTTAACATTTATTGAGAATATAAAATATTTTGTATTGATTGAAATCTGTATTTTAATGATAAAATAATAAAATATATTTGGCTCTGGTAAAAAGCTCCGTCACTCAACACGTAAAAATGAGGAAAAGTGCCTTAATACATGGCCTACCTGCCTGACGCGCTACATGCGGGATATAGTGTAAAGCTGAATAAAAATCGAAAATAAAATCGTATACGTCTATTTTTCCTGAAGCAATAAACATTTGAAAGTCCTTCAAACTCAGTGTAGTTTAAATACGCATAGTTAGACGTTTAGTTTGCGTGTAAACTATTCGCACAAAGAACTAAAGTTACGCATGGTTGCGAGCGCCTGTTCCGGCAGCTCAAAGGAAAAAAGCTCAATTTTTTACAACAGTGGCAACGTAAGACCACTAATCACAGGTGACTGTTACTATAAACTACATACATATGTCTACATATATGAAGAACCTCTACAATCCAAATAAACCACTATAATGAATATTTATTAGTTATATATAATATATTATTTCTTAAAACAGTGTTTCACAAAATGACGGTCGAAACGAGATAATTTGGAATAAAACGTAAATAAATATCCGTATATTTCGTGAAATAAGCACGAAACCTTAAACTTACTAAAAAGCTACAATGTCTGAAACTTTTGATTCATCATACTAAAAATTAAAAAGACAAATAATTAAAATGTCTATTTATCTATTTAATATTTTATTACAACTATTGTACAGAAAGTGTCTTTGTATAAGTATTACGCTAAACATTTTTCTTAATAAAATAAGCATATGTTCCGAGTGTTCAATAAAGTTCAATAAAAGCTCGGAAGTTTCTTGAAATAGAATAATACAATATGGACCCTCCACGTTCTCAGCATCTGTGAACAATATGCATAGCAAGTATTAAGAACAGACACCATCTATATATAGAATATAGAAAATTTATCCTTTTTTGCGTGAAAAAAAAACTTTCAATATAAAAATTTAAAAATATAAAAATTTTAATATTATTTTACGTAGTGGCTTAGATGCCTCATTCAATTTCTATTGTAATAATTAGTCGCAAATTGATATTATGATCACAACATATGTAAATGTTAGGAATAATTAATATACAAAAATACAGTAAATGTTAATTTATTAAAAATAATTCTTAAATAAATATTGAATTTTTATCAAGAAAAAAAGGAGGGCGTGTTTCATACATTTATTCTATTTCACTGAATATGAGTATGGTATAATAAATTAAATAGGAAATGTAGAATACGTATGTCAGCAATACCGCTTGTACGTCTTTTCATTTGTCTAATTAAAGGCTACGTAATAATCTGGAGGCATTTCTGTTTTTTTACTGTTTATCAAGATATTTGTTAAAATAAATTATATAAATATTAAGTAAAAATAAATTATAAGACCCTTTGATTCGATGATTGACTACTTGTCATATTTATTTTTACTTGTCATATAATTGTATTTGTTATACTTTAATATCTCGACATCACTGTGACATTACAATAACTAATTGAATTTAAATAACTTTTCTTTAACTTTAATTTACTAACGAGCATGTAACACTATTTTCTTATTGAGATATTTTTGTTTATTGAAATACTTACTTTACTTAAAAAAATATAAATAATTATTATAAAAATAATATTAGTATTAAAATAAAGATAATATTAGATGTGACTATGAGGGTATTTTTAGGTCTTATGGCACATAATAGCTTGACACTCTACGTAATCTCGTGATAATCGTTATTGACAGACGGACAGACGGACTATTAAATGATCCTGTAAGTGTTCCGTTTTTAGTATTGAAATTCGGAACCCCAAAGAAGAACATAATATATTTGTCTAACCGTAAAATCGTATTTATTATGCAATAGATCTACCTATTGCATAATAAATACCTTTTTAATGAATTATTCAAAGTAGTTATGATGATAAAACTAAAAACTGAAAAATTTCTAAATGACATTCGGCAAACCAGTGTATCCAGATTAGGGTTAAATTTTCAATGTGACGGGAATGGCTTTCTGCCAAGATATTGAACTTCCTTTCCTTTCTTTCTTTGTTTCTTCAATTATTGCTTTTTAAGCTTTTATATAGGCATTAAAAATATCTAAAACTCCTTTCAATTTATTTAATCTTTCTCTGCTTAAAATGTTATTTTATCTAGATCAAAGTTAAAAGTTTATTTCTTAATCCTGTAAACTTCTGTTATATTAAAATAATAAGAAGTACAATTTATATTCATTGAATAATATATAGAAAATATACAAGAACTCATAAACATTACAGCTCATACACTTTTAACAAATATTAAAGTACATACATGTAAAATTTACTTTAAAATTCTGTTTACGTATAATCGTATATTATACATAGTTTGGTGAAATGCAAATTGCGCTGTACCGGAATGCCTCTGAAGCTTTCGTCAATATACAATTCTCTTTTGCATCACATCTCATATGCAACAGGAATGTAATAGGTTGCTCCAATCATGTATGGAGCACGGTAGAGTATAATCATTTTAAGCCAATTTTATTTATAACCTAAAACTATAGTAATTCATTTTGACTCTAACAAATGTATTTAGATAATTAGCTAGGCTTCGTTCAATATTAGTTATTACAATCTTTTTAAATTCATTTATTTATTTTTTATATTATATAATATCGGATTATTATATTGTATAAAAAATAAATTATATAAAAAGATAGATACATTTATGAGGCCGTCGTGGCGCTGTGGCACAAGGGTGCCGTCCGCAAACGCGACCGTTGTGGGTTCGATTCCCACTCGAGTAAGTGAATTATTAGTAATATATTTCCATTTTTCTTCGCTCTGATCTGAATTTCTAATCAAATCTAACAAAATCTTCTAAAAAAAATTCTCTGCCTACCCTGCTGTGTGCGGGATAGGTTTACTGTTTCCACTAAAAAGTGGAAAAACTTAAGTCATACAAATTTTAAATAAAAGAATCTTACACTAGTGAGAATCAACCTTTAAATCACGCCTTACATCTTATTCTCAACTTGAAATTGAGATGATAAACTCCATAAATAAGATTTCAGATAAAAGAAAATCATTGGAAAAGTATTAAAGTCATGTTGAAGTAACGGCAGGAAACGGTGAGCTAAAGACAATTCAATTATTGCAAGTTGTAGCGCAGCGTCTTCGATAAGATTTCGTTTGGCGATTGACCAGAATAAGAAAAAAAGCAGTGAGAGAACGTAAAATGTTCAATACAACTTAGATTAAATTCTTAGTGGAATGTATTTGAATGGATAATCTATATTAATGACAGAAACAATCTCACTTACGCTGTTCTAGATAAATGAGTTAGTATCGATTTATTAGCCAAAATTAAATCAGCTTCACTGTATCCCGTACACAGCAGGGTAGGCTGAGGGAACCTTGTGTTAAGACACTCCGTTCCCCACTTTCGCCGCACCACTAACTCGACACCAGAGCGAAGAAATGGAAATAGAAATGTTCAAAATATTTCACTTCCTCGAGTGAGGATTACAAAACAATATTTTTAAAATAATTATAAAAATCTGGCTTGAAAAAAAAATATGCATACTAAAGAACATCCAAAATTTCTAATACAAATCTTTTGTTTATATTGGAGTTCATTTTATATTGCGGATTAAGCCAACATTTAAAGTTTTAGCAACAACCTTCTGATCTCTGATACTTCCACAGTAACATAATAGAAAGTGGAATGAAAATAGTATAATAATATTATAGAAAAAAAATAATAATGAAACAATTTAATTTCATAGTGGAATAATTACAAATAAAGAGAATCGATATCGCGCAAAGGCATTCAGTACTGAACAATACTTCATATTGCAGTGATCACAATTTCTTTCTCATATTTCTCGAATAAAAGGAAGCTTTTTTCAGAAGCTCTGCGCGGAGGCAATATTAAGCGGTTAGCGTTGTTATGTGAACGAGACTACGTATTATTTCATAACTTCGGGTTCATTTTGGCCGTTGTTTTCGCAGAGAGTGGCGGATAAGGACTGAATCGTTTCATTTCTGTTACGAGGATTTCCTACGAGTACTTACTTAGCCTGCAACGTTCTTGAAATAATGTATAGTAAAAGCCAAAGTACGTACGATAATTTAAATACTTACTATTTTTTTATTATTACAAATAGTACGATAGTATAAAGTAATTGGTATAATGAATATGCGACTAAAATTAATTAAAATGTATTTA
This sequence comes from Heliconius aoede, assembly GCA_037355905.1. Classification (NCBI taxonomy): domain Eukaryota; kingdom Metazoa; phylum Arthropoda; class Insecta; order Lepidoptera; family Nymphalidae; genus Heliconius; species Heliconius aoede. The sequence goes on along the minus strand of JBAIZZ010000775.1, from coordinate 5,377 downwards.
TTGATTCGGTAATTTAATTTATTTTATATAACAGTTAGTTTGCCATTTAATTATTACAAATTGTTTACCTCTTCTTTATTTAAATCTAATTTCTATGAAAAGGGAATAAATTACTCTAATTAATACGCACTAATTACTCTAAATAATGTTATATATTTGTAATAATATTTCAGTTAATTATAATGAAACAAATAAATACTAAACTATTTGCAGAATTCAGATTTATACAACGTACGAGTGTATGATGGAAAATATTTGGAATATTGACTCACAATACGCTGCAATATGAAACTATAAATAAAAAGAATCGAGAAACTCTAAAACACTCAATCCTCTTCGAATTTCAAATAACGACTAGATAGATTTGAAAAATCAAAAACACTCGAGTGTAGTCTAACTGTTGCGACAGGAAAATCCTCCATCAATCTGCCATGGACGTATTTCCTGTCGCGACATCGTCTATTTTCATATTTAGTCAGTTGAAATCGTATGTATTTGCACGTTACAGACATTTTTTAAATTTCACCTTTTTTTTCAACGTTGCACGATGTAAGATACATATGAATGTGATTATATCTTCCAGTCGGTAAATATTAAAAGCAATATGTATATTGAAAGACATTTATTTATACACATATATATTATTCTCAAGCCAAGTTAATGTGTAGGTACATAATTTCCTATATATCTATCCTATATCTATAACTTTGCGTCTCAAATTTCAATTTGAGTAAATTTCACTAGGCTAGCTAAAATAAAACTTAGCCAAAAAACATACTAGACATTTTTGTACATAAACAGCTAAGAATTTACCTAGATATATACATCATTACATAGACATATATAATATATGTAATTTGATATTCTGAATCTTTTTATCATTTCCTCAATTTCAGATTCACACTGTATCTCGCACTATGTTACCGTTATATATATACACTGCGTTACCCACTTTCTGCCGAATTCTGAAGGCATTGTGTGTTGAATGACAGAACTCATCGCCGCGCTTTGCCTTGACACCAGAGCAAAGAAATGGAAATAAAGTTGGTTTTACAGTCACTCTTTGTGGCACAAAGAATCCTTAAACATACGTAAACCAATGCTGGTTAATTAAATTACTCAACTATAAAGCAGCTGCCAGGTTAAGTGTGAACTGATGCAAACGTTACTCCCAGCTGTCTCCGCGTAAGCTAATTAACGCGGTCTTCGCTCTAATTGCTGACGCGTGTATGCCTTCCACATATCTTACCTCGTGGTACGTTAAATAAATTAGATTTATTTGTCTCATACGAAACTCTTGAAAATTCTTGCCACAGTATTCTCTGTATATATATATATATATATATATATATATATATGTATATATATATGTATTATTTGTATATTTGACCGTCCTTGGTACTGTAAATAGTCATAAATAAATATATGTAAAATTGTACATATATTATGTATTTTCTTGAAATATGTAAATAAGATAAAAAACGATTTCTCTGTTACGCAAATAGAATAAATAGGCAGCTTTATTTACTTGTATAAAATTTTATTTAGCGGTTCGACACCGTAAATCTCTAGTAACGAACAATTAAGGGATCATCTCGGATTAAACGAAATGTTGAACTCTAACTGCGGTCCTTTTATGAAAGTTTAGTTTACAGATGAGCTCGAAAATGAATATGAATTTTGTCTATTCATTTAAATACAAATTTTACTGTGATATACTATTTGATATAAAAAAATGATTTATCATGAATATTATTATAGAAGAATGTAAACTTAGTAAGTTAAAAATTTCACAAAATTTGTTTGCTTGTTTGTAGCGAAGAAGCGGGGGTTCAAATCCAATAATATATAAATAAATATAACCATTTCTTCATATAGTACTCACAAGCAATTCTTTTATTTAGACGCTAACCTACTGTGTCTATAAATAGGCTAAAAACGGAATAGTTTATAATGATTTCCGTTGCCTACCTAGATATAAAAAATATATCTAATATAGTGCAAAGTATTTAACTACCACAAACTCGTATTATTTTCATTACAATGATTTCACCTCATGTTTCTACGCCCATATGATATTAAGTGTTAAAGTTGTGAAGTAACGGTCAATAAATACGGAGGCTTTCACTCCCTTAGGTGCTTTGTAAAAACATATCTTGAGTTACTTGAGGGGAAAAGGTAACAAGCCTAACGGCAGTTGATAACTTGTATGTTCATTGTAAATGAACTTCTGAAGTGCCGTTAGAATATACTTATTACGTTATTTAAGCCGAAGGTATAAATATATATTTTTATTAGTTTTCAAACTGCCGAATGTTATGGTTACAATATACAATGTTATTTTTTTATATAAATTATGTGTAAAACGTAGTGTCTTACACTATGTTCACTCTGCCTAACCTGCTGTGTGCGGGATACAGCGTGAAGCTGATTTGATTTTTTTTTAAAACAAAAAGGAAAATATGTAAAATAATTGTTTGTTAAAGAATAAAATAATACCCCGCATATTTTAATAAAACACGAGGTTTTTTTAATGTATGAATGTATATGTTTTGTTATCGTTATCGTATTTGCCTACCTGTGTGTGTGGTGAAACAAAATTACGACCCTTAGTTCAGTTTTACGACTTTTATATTTTACACTTGAAAAGATTCATTATTATATTACGTATATTTATTTTGGAACAAAATATTTAAAAGATAATATTTATATTTTTATTACTAATAAAAAAACACTACAAACTCTTTAAAAAATAATAATGTACCTACCTACATTTTTGTTTTACTCCCATATCTACGATAAAGGTACATGATTACTATAAATCACTCATATTAACCTTGTCAGCAGAGTAGGCAAGCAGGAAACCTGTTTTTCTGTTTCCGCGGAGCTCAATGCCGCGCTTAACTTACACACCAGAGTGAAGTTCCACACCAGAATGAAAATATGAAATTTTTATTTCCTCGAGTGAGAATCAAACCCAAAACTGACGTTTTTACAGTCGCACTTTGTCTTTTTATCAATAAAATGTTATGTATTACATCATTAATTTAGTTACACAAGTTAAACATATATTCAAGAATAAATTGGCTTTATATATGAAAATATTCTAAGCACACACACGCTATAACAACGTTTATGATTACTAAAAATTTTATATTCTTTCATATTTCGGCCGGTATTTACAATGGGATGATATGGACAGTTTACGAAAGGATTTATGTTTATAAAGAAGGTCCCCGGATGGATAAATACGCTATCCAATCTCCGTCACCAGCCTTTTGAAATAAAATCACACACAATCCATTGATGCTACATACGAGTATAGCGTCAACTCAACTTGTTTTTTTTTATTTATAGATGTCCTCATCTACCATTTTTGTCACTCGATTTCGACACTCCTTAGAGACTTAGCGTGTTAACAATAAATAAATACAAATAATCATCCATTGTTTCATATGACAAACTTTGACAGAATATTGCTCTACGTTCGATGGGCCGTACAACCTTCTTCGTGTCTTCTCAATGCAACGTAACATTGGCGAAGTGATATGTGCTCAACTGGCACGTTCGGAACGCCATAATTAATGAATCTATGGTATGGTACCATACCATACGTTCGTTGGAATAGTCGACAACAATCACAAATTAAATAAGATAGTCAGTCATTACATATTCGAAACCTATTTGTTATCTGAGATGTGAGTGGATCAAATTTAATGATGTATCAACATGTGAAGTATTATGGTGGGTTTATACGGAAATGGGCACAGGCTGTCTATACATTAGGTTCCAATATTTTTTCCACCCTGCTGTGTGCGGAACTTCAAAAAAACTTAAAATAGTTTTATATTAGTTTATATTCAAATATATTAATATATTCAATTATATAATTGTTTTAATAATTAATGTTCCTTTTGTGTATAATTTATAAAAATTGTACTAAAATGTATTATCTATTACAACAAAATGAAAGTTAAAATAGTAAACAGTAAAGTTGGGCGCGAACTCGTCATCCGACTTTACGCCCAATAAACGCTTGCAACTCGCAGGCTGCGTTCTGGCCGCATCACGTGGCGCCGCCCGCCCAACGCCCGCCCTCGCCGCCGGCTAACTTTCATCGCCGCACTTTTATACTCCATTCGGGATTTACTGATATTGTGCTTCAATTTTAATATTTTTGATATTAAAAAAGTATCTCTTGTTGAAATTGGATTTAATATTTTTAAAATATCTTAGACACTATATCACAATTATAATTGTTCATGAACCGAAATATTAAATGAAAAAGCTGATAAAGAATAGATTGATTTAGTAGTTTTATTTATTCAATTTATTTAACCCAATTTTTACTGTAAATGGAAGAAAAGTCAAGAAGATATGTAATTATTATAGTAAATCCCTTACGACCACCCGTCAACAGTAGGTGTTGAGTAAAACACTTAAGCCTCATCCAAAGTGTTAACAATTCAAAGATAAACGTGGCACTAATATTAGTTACACGACTATCTTATTTCATACAATCTATTGTTTAATTATATAATATAGTAGATTTGTACGTCACCAAATTCAAAACTTCTCACACAAAAAGCTGTCCAGCTCGGTGTAAGCTTGCCAAAAAGTTATATAGGGGAGCGAATCGAGATGGAGCTCTCGAATTACAAACGTTTATTGGACGGAAAGCTAGCGCCAAACAAGTTCGTTCAACTTTACATTTTCGACTCGACTTTATTCGGCGGCGACAGGTAATTACGCTAATTGTGTTAATATATTCTGGGATTGCTCTCGTATGCTATATTTGTTATTCTTTTATAAAAATAAGCCTTAATGATAAAACAAAATTTATTTTAGAAAAGAGCAACTTTCAATGAATTAACGTATAAATATAGAATTAAAAGTACCTTGTGGTACTATATTATAAAAATATCTTCTGCGATCTGTCAATTCAATAATAGAAAGAAAAAAAACTGAAGATCAGAACTGAATAATTACTTATTGAGACGTGAATCAGATTAATTGATATTCATTTTCTAGGGTTCCGTACCTCAAATAAAATAAATGTAAATATTATAGGATCGGAATCCTTATAGATCAGAATGTCTGTGAGTCTGTCATAAATATTTATCCCAAGATCGCGTGGCAGTACCATTCTGAAATTGACACTTATTAACCAGGTAGATCTATTGTGTCTCTTGGAGCAGAAAAATTAAGCTTTTAAGTCATCCCAATCAAAAGGTAATTTAGGGTGGAAAATAACAATAGCATTTATTTTGCACTTAATGAAATATATAAATTAATTAATATTATGTGTGTACAATGTATAACATGTGAGGTAAAAGCCTTCATCAAGTAATATTTACGTCTCGGTCCACCATTCCGC
>JBAIZZ010000774.1:0-12782 GCA_037355905.1 Heliconius aoede | reverse complement strand
ATATAATGGAACAGTATAGTCTTATTACTTCGATTCAATGAAACAAACATAAAATGGCAGAAAATAATATTTTGTCTTGTGTCACACCAAACAGCTGTTCGTTCATTCAACCTTCGGTTTATTCAGTACTTAATGACATTGAGATAGTGATGTTGTTTAGTTACGCTTTTGTTGTTTTTATTTTACAAACAAATACGAAATACTTTAAACACGTGAAAATGTATAAAAAAATATTATAATAATGACTACTTAGTGACTGACATCCGAATCTTGTAAGTTTTGTATATGTGTCTATACTTTAATTTATTTATAGAAAGGACTCGGATGTTTTAATAGAAATGTGCGTGCGTTTGCATATAAGTATTATTTTGTAATGATTTTATTTTCATATATAGCGCTGTTCGTTTAATTATCTAAAAGTGTCGATTTATAAAAACAAAAGTTAACTTATTAAATTACGAATGTTGTTAAGTTAGATACGGAAATGGACTATAATAAGGTATGAAGGATGAATACAATTAATAATGTATTGCTAATAGATTATCAAACAACTCATATACTTATATTATTGAGACGTTTCTTACAGTAGAAATATTACTATGAGATGCGGTAAGTGCAAAATAATTTGTAACAGTTTATAAATATGTAAACTGTAACAATTTATACAACACGTGCAATAAATTTTACATACGTATGTACTTTGCACATTGTTATCTATTTCATCAGGGCTTCTCTTTAATGAAATTTATGCTTATTTTGACCTCTAAAGCACTCGTTCAAAGAACACGTCAAATTTATAGTATTTATACAAAGTTGACGACCTTCATGACCCATTGGCAGAGTGTGATTGTGATTGTAACACGACGGTTGTGGGTTCGATCTCCACTTCAGGAATGAATGATTTTTTATTAATATTTTTATTATTTCGCTCTGGCACGAAGCCAAAAGGCCGGCGTTGAATTCCGCCACTCAACATACAATACGTAGAAAAATAAGGTAATAATGCTTACAGACAGTAGCTACTAACATCCCTCTGTGTGTAGTATAATTATAATAAAATCTATTTATTGTAACGTTGCGAATAAACTTATAAATTAAAAGATATGACTTACAAATTGTTATATTTACCTCATACCATACCAATAAATTTGTCATTCATATGACCTTCATGTAACTATGACGAAACTGCAGACAGCCTTCAAAATGAGCATGGCGTTACTTTAGAAATATCTCGAGATGAGAGATCTTTGAGACAAATCTAAATATCAAATTAAATAAAATAGAGTATACTCGTATATAAGTGGCGTAGCTCATTTTGTAATCTGGTTAATATGTGTTCCGGTTATTTGCGTTAAATAAAATCGTATTGCAATTTGATAACTAATTCCAATTCCAAAAAAATCCAAATGCAATTCTCGAAGAAATGACGCAGCTAAAATTTATGACTAACATCAATATATGAACTAATAGACAGTGGCCGTCGTGGCGCAAATTAACGTTGACATTTTTTTTTCAGCTTCACACTGTATCCATCCACACAGCAGGGTAGACAGAGGGAACCTCGGTGTTAAGACACTCCGTTCCCCACTTTCTGCCGAATTCTGGAGGCATTGCGTGTTGAGTGGCAGGGCTCAATGCCGCGCTTTGCCTCGACACTAGAGCGAAGAAAAATGGAAATATAAATGTAAAGAAATATTTCACTTCCGTGGGTTCGATTTCCATTCAGAGGAATGAAATGTTAATAACATTTTCATTTCGTTGCTCTAGTAACGCGGCGTTGAGTTGCGCTTCTTAGCACGCAATATATCAAGAATTTGACGGAAAATATTGAACGGAGTGTGTTAACAATAAGAGGTCAGCCACTGCCTATCCTGCTACGAGTATGTGTGGGATACAGCGTGTAACTAAAAAAAAATGCTATATTTGCATAGTTTTAAGTTTCGTTCTTTTCCGTTCCGTTCTTTGCCCGCAATAGTATATTCATACATTTTCTGTACACATATTAAAATAAAAAGTGATTAAATCATACGGCATTGCCATGAATACAGTTTTATTTTAAATATTACTATAACCGATCAGTTCTTTCCCGTGAATTATTGACATTTTGTGCTAGATGGTAAAATCCAAACGTCTCTTTTACACTTATTGAGTCTAACGAGTTGAGAGGAAAACCTAAAATTAAATCAATTAGCTATAAGTAAACATGCGTAAAGTTACACGTTGACCTTAAGAAAATAAACAAAAACATATTTTGTAAATTAACATCAGCTTCACGCTGTATCCCGCACACATCAGGGCACCAAGTGTTTAGACATTCCGTAAAATGGGGAAACTAGTGTTAAGACACTCCGTTAGCAATATTCCGCCGAATTCAGGAGGCATGCATGTTGAGTGGCGGAACTCAACGCCGCTCATTGCCGCGAAAACAGTGCGAAGGAATGCAAATATATATTTAAATAAATATTTCGTCTTCTCGAATGGAGATCGTATCCACAACTAGTCGCATTTACAGTCACACACTGTCACCTATATTTGTCATTGAATTGAAAATAGTAAATATTTCATTGCACCGACTGGGAATCGAAACAACGACAAATAAATAATATTTAGAATTAGAATAAATACTAGATATTTTAATTTACGCACATACGAGGTGCTTACTTTAGATTTTTTCCAAGACGTTGGCGCCAGAGATATCAAGTTATCAATAGACATGCGCACTATGCGCACGCCATGTAATACTTGTTTAAATAAGATAAATACATAGCAATTATGTAAAGGCTGACAGTAATCAGCTCTAGAATTCCATGAATAAAATAAAATAAATAAGTTTATTTTTGCGTATTCGAAAACATTATTATCAAGGGTATTTCCAAAGAATGCGGGTAGTTCTTATATGAATGAAACTATTAAGGGACGGAGGGGAACTATTATTTTGCGTGGCGTACGAAATAAATCATTTTATTTTGTTAAAATGTACCAAAGAAATAAAATTATAAACAGCACTTTTTACGCGGCATGTATGGTATGAGATATAAACTCACTACCATATAATATAGAAGATTCAATTGCACAATAAGAGTATAAGAGAATATGTAATTAAAAATGGACCGGTAAAACACTTGTCATTTCAACTGTGAAAAATATAAATTAAAAATAAATTATTCCTAAATTAAAAATGTTAAGGTGGTGATGATGAAGTTCGAAAGTAGACCCGGGGTCACCTATTAATAACCATAAGCAGAGCTCCGTCTAGATTAGATTCGTCTTAACATAAATTGACGTGTCGAATGCCGGAACTTACGCCGCGCTTCGCCTCGTTTCCAGAGCGAGAAAATGAAAAAAGCCATGTGGGGTTGAACCCACAGCCTTAGCTTTTGTAGTCGCAACGGCGTCATATTATTCGACTCGTATATTATTACTATAAATAATATATTATACAACAGAAGCCAGGAGATTGATCATGTTATAAGGTACGTAGTATGGTACTGGCAAGATCAAATTTAACTTTCACAACGATTGTTTTACTTTTTGTTCAAATAAAATTGTTGAATACATTAAAGGCAAGGAATTCGACTCATCTCACCTCAACATAAAATTGACTTGAGCTTTTTTTTATAGGTAATTTTTTTAAATTGCATTCTACCCTGCTAATATCATAAATGTGAAAGTTTGTAAGGATGTATGTTTGTTCGACTTTAACGCAAAAACTACTGAATGGATTTATATGAAACTTTAATGTACTTTATCTTATACATATATTAAAATAACATTAAAAGCCATGGATAAGAAGTTCGTTTTTTTTTTAATTTGATAGTATTAAGTACCTATAGATATTTCAGGTTAGGTTTTGTAATAAGTACTTCGAATAGTCTCGTGTGTAGTAATAAAATTTTATTTAAGCAAGACCGGATTTCCCTTTGCCCGTACAACTGCACTGTTGTAAACTTTAAAAGCTCAATAAAAAGTTGACTTTGCAAACTATAATGCACCTACTTGTCATTCGCATATTTTGGAAAATGACATAATTTCTTAAATTATAACTGATTTGCTGTCAACCTATGAATTTACTAAATGATATGGTTACACAAAGTGCGGCGTTATGTTCTGCCATTCAAGTGGATCTTTATTTTACTTTATTATACTTGAATTGGATGAAAATTAAAATATATTCATAGATATTATTATCTATATATTATTCATATAAAAATATTTAAGCTTCACAATTCGCTCATACTATTACATAAAGTTATTTGGAAACGTCGTGGCTCAGTGGTACAGCGTTCAATTCCCACTCGGTTGACTTAATTATTTTCATTTTTACACTCTAGCAAGAAAAGAAAACTCTGCGTTGAGTTTCGCCACTCAATAATCCACGCAAAGTCTCGAAAATTGAACAGTACACTGGCGGCAAGTTCCCTTTGCCTGACTTGGTAAAAAAACCAGCCATGTTTTTTCCTAGCCATATTTTCTCACGGTATCTACATTTAAACACCAAGCGATAACGTTACAAGAATATTCTATATTTTTTTTACTTTTTAAATTTATTTTATTATATTGACGCAGGTAAAAATATTTGCTGTAAATACTACCTATAACAAGTATATATATGAGACCTCGTGCAAATAATACAATCTCAACTGGATTTCTTTATGTATATCAATGTAAGTAAATACGCACAAGTCATTTTGATTTTATCATGTAACTACGTGTTGTTAAAAAACCTATACTTACATATATATAAGAAATGACAGTTTGTTTAAGTTTTTAAATCGTTTATGGCAATGCAGAGACGATGTAAGTGTTCAGCTTTTCTTTTCTTTTTTAATTTTAATTTGTTAATTAATAATTGTGTTACTTGATATTTAATCTGTATTACAGAATAATACAGTTTTTCTTGATTAGGATGTGAAACGTTTAAAAAAATATATTAAACTATTTTTATTCCTTTTATTAATTTTCATATAAAAAAATATAATACAACTTAAAAGTGCGCAGCAGTGAAATAATATATTATTTCTTGAATTTGATTGCATACTTAACCAAATTATAACAAAAATCGAAAACAGTAAGTGAGTTTAAGTTATTTTATTTAATTAAATATTTGCCAAAAATACATTTTACGTATAACTGCAAACTACTCAGCCAAGCTCATAACTGGTTTTTATTCATTGAAACGAGGTGTAAGGTATTACATATACACTTCCATATGCAGAGGATTTTCATAAAATATTTGGAGAAAAAGAGGCCGTCGTGGCGCAGTGGTACAAGTGTTTTACTGTAACGTGACGGCTGTGGGTTCGAGGCCCATTCGAGGAATTAAAATATTTATTTATATTTTCATTTCTCCGCTCTAATTTCGATGCAAAGCGCGACACGCAATGCCTCCAGAATTCGGCGGAATTGGCCCTCTGCCTACCCTGCTGTCTGCGAGATACAGCGTGAAGCTGACTTTTTTTTAATGGCTAAGAATATATATATTAGATATATTCATGGTGAGAAAGGCGGTCCTAGTCCTTTTTGTGTTCATATAATAATTAGAATACTAAATTAGATAATTATGGTTATATGTTCAATTACATACTTCATTAGGTCAAATGGAATATGGCATTTGATAACAAATTGTTACTTACTGATCATGATTTGTACATCAATTCTATTCGTGTACTTATATACTACTAGCGATCCAAACCCTGCTTTGCCAGTTTAAGTTTATTGTTATATTTTAATCAAATTATACAACATTGTCATATAAATTGTAGCCTATGTGCTATTCTGGTGCATAAGCTATATTAATGCAGTTTTGAGTGAAAGTGGAACAAACATTCACACAAACTTTCACATTTATATTATTAGTATTTGCATGGTACCGTCCTGAATTCATTAAAAGAAAAATTTAGGTTAAATCTATTACTTTAGTTCATTCGGAGGAGAACTTTCCCGCTCTGGTAAGTGGTAGAAGGTGCGGCTTCGAGGTCCACCACTCGTCACGCAAAGTGTCGTATTCGGGCATAAATCAAAAATCCGTATGTCATGACACAAGATTCTTTATGCCTAACCTTGGTATATGCGGGGTACAACATGAGAACGGGTCGGTTGTGGACTCGATTCCCACAAGAGGGAATAAAATATGTAATATTTTCCATTCCACGCTTTGGTGACAAGGCTAAGCGAAGCGGAGTGTTTTAACACTAGCTTCACTCTGCCTACCCTGCTATATGATAATAACGATTATGAAAGGCTGCCATATAGGCAGCAAAGAAGAAAAGCATGGTCGACGTTTTAACTTGTTTCGGTAAATTCTTCATAAATTATTGCCTTCTAAAATATCTTTTATAATATTAGCTTAAGCTAAGCTATAAAAAATAAATATGAACACAGTAGTTTCCGAGATTAACAAGAACAAACATATGAACATACGATAACACATAATATATAATTAGTTACATAACATAATAATGTCATCTTCATGATAAAGCTACTAATTAGTTTTTTACCATCAAATAATTTATCATGTTTGACGAGGCTATTATTGCAGGGGCACGTGCGACTGTAAACCCGAGCAGGTTGTAGGTTCGATTCCCACTCAAGGAAATGAAATATTTAATATTTTAATTTCGTCTGTCTGAGAACGAGACAAATTGCGGCATTATATTCCGCCACTTAACGCCTCGAAAATTCGGGGGAACCACTTGCCGCCGTCGCCGTTTTTAATTTCTAAATGACAACGGAGTGTCCTAACACTAGATTCTCAAGATCCTTCTGCCTACCCTGCTATGTGTAGGATACAGCATAAAGCTAAAAAACAGGAAAAATCTAACGCTGGTGTTTTTTATTCCTCCAGTAAGCATAGATTATAGTGGTAGCTCTATCTTTTTTAAAAAATCTTGTTATTAAATGAATGACGTAAAGATCTGCTATTGCTCTTTTAAAATTTTAGGCGGAATATAAATATGATTTCGAATAGCACATGCCGTAAATGCTTAAATTTTCCTACTATTCGCACCACTAAGAAATTGTTATACTTATTATATAATAAAAAAACATGCTTAACTTTAGTAAATACAGTGAACTTAGTGTCAAAAGTCTAAACCCTCCGTTTCCTTTCCTTTTCTGTCACTGTAAATATTATTTTAAACTTTCAATTAATAATTCCAATTTAATTAAATAAATAATATAAAAAAAATAAGCTTCACGCTGTATCCCGCACACAGCAGGACAGGCGGAGGGAAACTAGTGTTAAGATATTCAGTCTCTCACTAACCGCCGAATTTTTTGAGGGATTGCGTGTTGAGTGATGGAATTTCAACTAATAATTGCAATTAAATTATTGTTAATATATAATAATCGATATTTTATAAGGCGGATTTTAGTTTTTTTCATATTTGATGATCCAAACAACCACAATATGACTAAATATGGTAACGATTTAAGTATTTTTTTTCCATTTACTGGGTCACGGTGGACGACATTAATGTTATAAAAAAGCAATAATTTCATAGGTACATTGCTTAACTTCTTAATGACGCTGTAAAAATTATGTAATTGTTTATTTTTTTTTGGTAAATCGTAAAATTTTCTGCACATACGACACGTAAATTAATAGAATATTATATTGTTATTATTTTGTAAAAATTGTTTATACGAATAAAATTTAAGTAGTAAATGTTAACAAGGCATAGCGTGGCGGTGAGTCCGATCACTCAACTCACTACCACGAAAATTAGGCGTAAATCGGGGAACGGAGTGTCTTAACATTAGGTTCCCTGTGCCTCCCCTGCTTGAGGTACATACAGCATAAAGCGTTCAGTCTCTACGTGCTATTCACGTTAAACTAGCCGACTTCTTAATCTACCTACTTATAGATAAATACTTGCTTCAGGCAAATCTTATCATTCTATTGCCTTATTGTCTTCAACTTAACAATGATATCGCATATCTTTTATCATTATAATTTATATGGCTGATGGCAAGACGGCTTTAGTTTAATTTCCTGATTGGGCCATGTAAGTATTAAATTTTAATAAAAATAATGTTAACTTAACATGCGGTCAAATAAGTATTAATATTGAAAATTTTACGGAAAATTGAGAATGAAGTCTTAGCAACTGTCTCTCTCTGTGTATGTACACTGCTGTTCTGGAAAGGGGGAAAACTATATGCAGATACGAAACTTTTTGTTCAATTTTTCAATAAAAATTGTATTGTCAATTGTATAATATAAAAAATTATTAAGGCCGACGCTCGTTTGTCTTGTCTTTTTCCATAAAAAAAAATAAAGAAAATAATTATACATCGTATATTATGATTTAGATAAGATTTAATACTGATCTCCATCTACATGCTCTGCTACATGCGGGATACAGCATGAAGCTGTAGGATAGAAGTATGTATAGAGAGAACTATCTCTCTCTCTCTCTCTCTCTCTCTCTCTCTCTCTCTCTCTCTGTGCTTGTTTCATTTATTATTTTTAGATTTTCCGTGCTGTAAGCACGTGTATAGTATAAAAATATATTTTATCTTGACATATATTACTTAAGTTTTATTATCTATCGATCATATTGTATCTAATCTTATGTCAAAGCTAGGTCACATACATTGATTATATTTATAAAGTAACGACGCCCTTGCGGCTTCGCCCGCTTATACTATATAATTACTTATTACGTACTGATCTGAATTACAATAATTTAATATAGATAGATATAGAGATATCCACGTGGGAGCACAGCCCCACATGCGTCAGTCATAATTAAACTCTCTTCATCATACACTATTTCTCCGATCTAATTACACAAATTATATATTTTGCAGCGTTAAATTCCGTCACACATCACACACAGATAAAGTGTCTCACCACAAAATCTATACTCAAATAATTATTTTTTTTATTTAAATGAGATGCTAACAAAATAGACAGTCCGTTAGTCAGTATATTTTACTATATATACTCGTACATTTTATATTCAGCTTCACGCTGTATCCCGCATACAGCAGGGTAAGCAGAGGGAACCTAGTGTTAAGACACTCTGTTCCCCACTGTCTGCCGAATTTAGGAGGCATTGCGTGTTGAGTGGCAGAACTCAACGCCGCACTTTGCCTCGACAGCAGAGCGAAGAAATGGAAATATGAACGTAAATAAATATTTCGCTTCCTCGATTGGGGGGATTTTAACTCTTAAATAATGTTTAAAAAATATATAAATTAGTAAGTACCGTCGTGGCGCATCGGCACAAGGGTGTGACTGTAAAGCGACGATTTTGGGTTCGAGGGTCTCTCTGCCTTCCCTGCTGTGTGCGGGATACAGCGTGAAGCTGATTTTTTTTAGTTAGTACAAAAATACATATAAACCGTCAAATTATTAATGTATTATTTATATGGTTTGTCCCAACCATACGTTGCGCAGACCGTCACGTGTTCGCGACACTCACACTCTACAAAGTGTGTAAATCCAAAGCACTTCACGTATTATCTACAAGATTTATCCTTATAAAAAACAGCCTCAGCTCAGTGCCTCACCGACGTCGCTTAAGGAAAGGCCTCCATTTGTTTTCTGGTCGTCGAACCTCGATATGGAGAGTTGAGTGATTTTGTTCAGATTAGTAGTCGGATACGGTACGTTTCATGTAGTAATTTTCCATACAATTTATTTTTTCGATAATAATAGTTATTTTTTTTTATTTAGTGCATCATTTTTTTCATTATTTTTGAAAGGTCTACTTTCTTAGCTGGATATTAGACGAACATCACTATCATATATCATATATATCATATGTATCACTATTATAGAGTATTTTTATTATAAATTTAGTTTCTTCACTAGATTTATGTAAGAAATACACATATATTTTTTTATCTAAACGTTAGTTTTGCCTAGAAAGTAGACTTACTCAGTTATCTTTTACTTTCAGATTGAAACTATCCCAGTTTTTTAAACCAGTTACTTAATTAGAATATTGCCCACGAATCTATGTTACTTAAGATTAAAAAATAATTAGAAAAAAGTGATAATGCTGTGATACAAGTGACTTAAGTGTAAAAAAGTGAAGTGTAAATATAATATATCTATTTAAATTAAATATAAATAATTGAAAATGCGAAACGGTAGCGACGCAAACGACTCTGAAAAGGAGAAATTAAATCCTAACGGATGGTAAGTATTTGTGTGTCTGTATGTTTGTAAAAAAAAAATTGTGTTTCCGAAATTATAAGCGTTACACTTGTCAAAAATTTTTTCGTAGTCCTCCAATCATTTTCTGCTGCGACTTTTTCCCATACATTCTAGATCTTTCGAAACACCATAATCAAAGAATAAAACAGAACATTACAGTGAAAAGTGGGGGGAGGGGGGAAGTTCCCCTTTGTCATTTACTCAGGAAACAGTGTGAAATTGAAAAAAAAGGAAAAATGAAGTATTAATAAAAGTTAAATTGCAAGGTTATCCACTAGCTACTGTATCACCTTCGCTAAATTATATTATTTAATATTTATTTATGATATACCAATAAAATCACATTTAAAGTGTGTCACGTCGAGTGTTTGTAACATGTTTGTAACATGTTGTACTGACACATTTAATGATAAATAATAATATTGCTGATTCTATCATTTTTTTTTACTTTTCGAAGTATTTCAAATTGACATTTTACCATTAACATCTATCTATCCAAGGTCAAAATATAATAGTGAAAACTCCATTTAAATATATTAGGTTAAGCTGTTTCTAATATTAGCGCGCCTTTTTTTTGGCATAGGATTTTTTTGATCTACCAATCATGTATAGACAGCGAACAGTTATAATTTTATTATGTATATAGATATTTATTTATAACTTAGATAGGTATATCTCGGTATGAAGATTATCTAAATTTATTTAAAGCAATAGCGATAATGAAAACCAATATTTAAAAGTTATTTTCCTGTAGTGACGTTCCGTTTCTTATTTTTCATGTTTCCGAGTTATATCTGGCTCTACACGTTTAGTCCTTTGTCTGTAGAAAATTAAATATTTGTTGATCTATTTTTAATGACACAAAGAAATTATTCCTTACATATATTTATTTAATGACGCCATTGTTGATTTATTGTAAGCTACTTGTTTTTTTTTTTTACTTCGAACTTCCAACCATTCGCATTTAGTCAGATTTTGTGCGCTTGCGCCACGACTGATCTTCTTATTTACTTTATATAAGCGGTAAATGTGTGTATATATTTGGCGCATATAAATAATTCTTAGCATCTTCAACATAACTGTCAAAGAGATTGAGAAAAACATATCAAAGTATTATACGCTTCATGAGTGAGCAAAGAATCCGTTTTAATGAGTAATGACGTAGCGAAATTATACTAGATAGAGATTAGATAGAGATTAAGATTCGAATTAAAATTCATGGTCATCTACAATTTAGTATTAGATAACGCCTCTCAGTTATTGAAATTTACATGTAGTTTGTATAAAATACCGTTCCAAAATATATAAATTAAATATTGAACAAAAAATACCGTTCTCCGTTCGTTCTCTGCTTCTCATCCAATTATCTAGATGAGAATCTAACCCACAGCCATGGTGTCACAGTTACACACTGTTAGTCACTTAATATCATGTAATTTACATAATATTAACTTAACACTAAATTATATATTGGATAATTTTATATTTGATATAAAATTTACCAGTTACCTTTGGAAATCATGGTCATATGTCTTGATGTTTAGGCGTAAATGGGGAACGGAGTGTCTTTACACCAAGATCCCTCTACCTTGCTACGTGCGGGAATGCTATAGCATGAAGCTAAAATATATATTCTCTCTTCTTGTTCTCTCATTCCTTTGGACAATAATCGTGTGGCGTAGTTCTTTACAACAATCTATTCATCTTATCTATCTATCTTACCTATATTTATCTCTTCTATCGACTTATTCTTATTCCTTTAGTTTATTTAGATAGATGCCGTCGTGGCGAAGGGCGTGATTATAACGTGAAAGTTATGGGTTCAATTCCCAGTCGCGGAAATGAATTATTATTTAACGAAAGTGTCTTAACACTAGGTTCCCTCTGCCCACCCTGCTGTATGCGAGATACGGAGTGAAGCAAATAATATTTTTTTTATCTTCATAATGACAGTTGAGGTTACTGGACCAGTCGTTATAATATTGATAAGAATATAATGAAATAATTATTTTGATAAGGGGAGTTGTGCTCAGCTATTGGCACAATATACGAATAAATTATATTTTGTCTGTCCATTTCATTTTTTTAGGCAGTGTATGTCATTAATTAATATTATTTTAATAGGTATTTCATGCAAAAATTATTATATATAAAAAAAATCCCGTTCCATTTACACAGAAAAAAGAAAGTTACAAAAATCGACTGAAAGAACAATTGTAAATTGAAATAAAACAAAGTTGAATTATTTTTTTCATTTTCACCAATTTGTATAGAACTGATTCCAAATATAGATATCTAATGAAGAAACTCTTTGCTAATTCTTCTATTTAAAAAAAGACAAAATTCAAATGTAGAAGCAATACTTTTTTTTGTGCAAATCTGAGTAACAATAGTTGTTTATTCATCCGTTACATCTCACTATCATCATATTTTGCTTGTCCCAGTAACAATATCAGCCATCGTTGGCTTTGACGTTGAAAATTTTATTTAATAGTATTAAAAATCAATTAATTTTTGATATATCAACGCGTTAGTGATAAGTGAAGAAATAATTTGTACAATAATTTTTTTTTATTACAAGTTTAGTAAAGGAAGATGGATAGTGTTGTTT
>JBAIZZ010000773.1:0-12786 GCA_037355905.1 Heliconius aoede | reverse complement strand
TTTCCACGCACTAAAAGATATACTTTATTTATTCCAGGACAACTGTACAGTAATTTTTCTAAGATCACCTGAAAATTTATTAAATAAAAATAGTTTTATATTTGACACTAGAAAAATACGATTGTTGGTTTAATTCGCCACAAGGGAGCATTGCCTCTGTCGGAAATTCATTCAGCTAATTTTATCTCTCTTTTCGCTCTTATAATAAAACAACTTACAACAAAAAAGAAACATTGATATATTTTCTATAAAATATTTAAAAAATGACTATCAAAAATAAAAAAGATAACTTCGTACTCAGAATAATATTATTTGAATTTTAATTTTGAATTTAAGCGTTAGAAATCATTAATTTTTTTTTTATAAAAATAATTAATATAATAATAATATAAAATAAAAATATAGGCGTCATCGTGTACTATGTTTATGTATTCGGATGTAATATAATATTTATTATACACCGTCTATCAGGTATAGGAAATTTATGTGACATCTTTATTGTCACATAAATTTCCTAAACCAAAGTTTGTCTGGTCTGTTCTTTTTATTTTTTCTTTGTATTTTTTTTTAACTTTAAAAAATAAAATGCAAATAAATACCTTTCCAAGAAATCCTGTGCCTCCAGTTATGAAAACAGATTCTCCCTCGTAACATTCCGCAACACTTTTGTACATTTTTGGGCGTTTGTTTTATTGTAATCGGTGTCTGGAAGACATAAGTTATTGTATCTTCAAAACTATAGCAAATTTTTTTTTACCAAACTAAACGTATTTCCACAAAATATATTTCCTAAATGTTTTTCACAAAACCTTATCAAAAACTAAAGCCAGTCGTGGCGCAAAGGCACAAGCGTGTAGACGCGGCAGTTTGTGGGTTTGATTCTCTTTCGCGAGGATATCAAATATAATATTTAAATAAAATCAGTATAGAGATACGGAGAGAGGAATATCGACAACCCATGTTATTTATTATTTCATTATTCCTCTCTCACTCTTTCTCTATCTATTACTCCCTAACTCATCGATGAAGATGATAATTTTAAAAAATATTTTATTATACTTATTTTACACAAAAAATCTATTATGAACATCAGAGTAGGTATTCTAAAATATTTTAACATGAGCAAAAAATATTACGTATAGTGCAAAAAATACAATATTTTTTGATATAAATTAAACATGTTTCAAAAAAAAAAACATAATGTTCAAAAATTTACCATTGTTTAAACGTCATTGCTTGAAATCAAGAAAAAGAGTGACCATAATGTTCCTTTCATACTTTGATAAGCAGAGAGTAAATGTGTTGTACCATTTGGAAAATCCTTCAATATTTAAATGTAGACTACCCCTATCATTTACAAACATTCTTTTTTTCAGCTTAATACAACTTGGCTTATGTAACATAGTGGAAGGAAAGTGTTATATTTTTTTTTACAATTTCTATGAATATTTGAGTAATAATAAAAAATAATATGAACTAATTCAGCTCCTCGCTATCAGCTATTAGCCCCACATTTAAACCTTGACTGATTATGAACAAATTGTAATGCAGACGGATCAAGAAGCAAATTATACAAATAATTAATCACAAATCTGAGACAGTATCGCAATCACGCGCTTACGCAATAATTATCGCTACGTCTCATTGTAATAATATAACTGATATCAACAATAAAAATCCTAATTATTTTTATTACCTTGACATACATTTTGTGGATGGGTTTTGGATTTTATGGACATATACAGTCGTAGTAATAGTCAATTTGGTTAATTTAATCGACGTTACAATATACACAAATAATTAGCTCACAGTCCAATTTTTCGCAGCAAAATTTATTTATTTATTTATTAGGAAGCCAACGTTACATACATATATATTATGTATGTAACATTGTTACATACATAATTTTTTTACAAAGTACGTTTTATACAAAGTATGTCTCAATTTTAGGCTAATTTTACATTTATATTTAAAATGTTGCTGTAAAATAGCTACAGTTATAATAAAAACCAACCAAGAATTAACTTCATTAATATATATATATATATATATATATATATATATATTCTACATATATAATTATATGTAATACCATAAATAAAATATAATTATGTATTATACTACTATTATGTATATTAATGAATATTTTGAGTTCCACTTTTATCGAAAAGTTTTTTTAAATGCGGTTACCATATTTTCAACATCCGTTTCTAATAAATCACTTTGATAAAAAAGTAATAATCCAAATTTAATTTTATATTATCAGCAATCTAGATAACGATTCGGACCTGACTATTATATTTGATGTATCTACGTGCAATGCAAGCATATCCTTCGGTATCGAGTTAAATGAGCTCTTCACGCTGACATTTTAACTGTTAAGTTTTATCAAAAGCAATAACAAAAATAATAATTGCTGCAGAAAAATTTAGTTATAACTACATAAACGGTAACACATTAGTTCTTTTCATTAAAATCCTTTAGTTTGTATGGAAAATTGTAAGAATTTCAACGTAACCCGTTGAGAAGAGCTTACTAAACATGCGGGTTCAAATCCTGCTACGTTTATTTCTTATTACTCTAAAACGTTGCATTTACAAAAAAAAGTTGAGCACTGATCACTTTGGCATTGTCACGTTGTATGGTGGTATGGACCACGTGAAGGAGATTGTACGGTGAAAAAGTCACACAATAGGAGAATACATAACAGAAAGAAATCGAGTCAAGTGTGCGACGTTGCCGCTTTTAGTTTAGTTAGTGTCTAGAATAGTCTAGTTACAGGTCAGTGTCAGCAGCGACTGGTGTTTTATTTTACATCGATAATTTTATTTTTTAGTTTGAAATAACAATTTTTTTGGCAGTATCTCTTTTAATTAAATTAGCCTTTTATAAAGTAGCTATAATTGTACTTTCAGTAATGTGGTTAATACTGTAAAGATATTGACTTTTTAGACAACTTATTAATTATTATCAAAACATTTTTATTTACTAAATCTAACGAGCACCGACAGTCCGATTTTATGTATTTTAATCGTTTCAGGCTCCAAGCTGTTACTCATAATAGGTAAATTGGCATGAAAATTTATTAAAGAAATTAGATATTTATCTTGATATTAGTATGTAAAAAAATTTACCAATTTGTTAGTTGGCTAATGTTAAACTGTAAATTTTATACTTTACATGTTATCTAACCGTTTTTAATTGCGTTAATATTTTTTCACTCTTTTATATTTTAGAGGTTGTCGTGGCGTAGTAGGACAACGTCTGATTGCAAATGATCGTAGGCTCGTAGGCTCGATCTCCACTCGGGGAAATGATTAATAGTTTTTTTAGTATCACGTTGTATTTTGCATATATAGCAGGGTAGACAGAGATAACCTGGAAACCTAAACCGGTTTCCATTAAGGCAATATTACGACGAATATGCATACACACATTAGAAATTCACATGAAATGTAATTTCGGAAATGATTATATTTAAATATTTTTTTTTTAAAATAATTTATAATTTTCTAAAAATCTAATTAAAGTTCATCGAGTAACTGACACATCAGGCTTGGCCGATTCTATAAGTTGTGAATTACCAATTAACGAGTTTTAAAATAACCTGCCTTTTAAATTAATGCATGTCAAAACATAAGAAAATATTCCAAATAATAATATTATGCTACAATTGGAAACACATATGTAATTGAGAAAAAGTCCAATTCCTAAACAACACTGACTTGTCACTAACACGATAAAATCACTAACACAAAGTAAAATCCATAGTAAAATATCACTATTATAATATATCTCACCTGTAAAGTTTAGGTGTAGACCCTTGTACGGTTTAAGGCGGAATGACTTCAGGCCGACAACGTTGTCTATTTAAATGCATAGAAAGGATAAAAAAAAACAATTACCTAATTAACTTATATTGTATCAAAGTAAGCACTGATAATGCCCGTAATCTGGTATCATCATATCCATACGTGATTAAAGTTTTCGACAAATTGTCTAAATACGATCACTACAATATTTTAGAGTAGTAGGATTAATACGATTTTATAGTAGAATATAGTCGCCAAATTTCGCCTGTCAACCTAATTTCACCATTGATCCTTTTTTTAATTTCAAGCAAGCGCACGGTAGCAAAATTTAAAAATTAATTTTCTTATACCTGCTTGTAACTTTCTCTACCCGTGGCCACGAACTACCACACAGTAATCGAAACGTCGGGTTTCCAAAAACGTATAATCTTAAATGTGCGTTATTAATCCGGTTAAAATAGTTTCATTTAAAATTATTATATTATGTCCATGAAATACCACATTAAATCCAATCTTTCTCGTTCGGGACGGACCACCGACTGATTAAAGCAACAATACACATTAAGTCGATAAAAAAAATTTACGTAATTTTTTTTTTTTTTTTTTATGGGAGAGGACAAGGCAAACGAGCGTTCGGGTCACCTAATGGTAAGTAATCACCGCCGCCCACGACCCCATGCAACACCAGAGGAGCCACAAGTGCGTTGCCAGCCTTTAAGGTGGAGATGAAGGGCACCGGGGCCCGACATTACCTAATGCGAAACGCAGTGGCAAGGGCCACTACTTCACGCCGGTTTTAAATGTCGGGGGTGGTATTAAATCCGGTCGAGTCTGCCCATGCGTGTTGCCATTACTGGCGACGTGACTCTACCACACGTACTTTAGTCGCCTCTTACGACACCGACAGTACCAGGGTGATCCTATTCTAAGCCGGGACCACACGGCTAAAAACATTAGCAGAGCAGGAAATATATTTATACCAGAACTTATAAAGACTCATCATAGCTATAATGTAGAAGAATTATTTAGAAGAATTACATAGCTATAATATAGAAGAAGTACTCTTATTTCCTGGTAAACACTTAATAAATATTAAAAGCACACAAAAGAACAAGATTCTCGCCGATGTTAACACACCGATGCAAAACGTGGCTGCTTACTGTTGTACAGGTACCACTCCATTTCAACAGTTTACAGAAAAGGAAATCTTGATATATATAGGCTGTACAAGATGTGGTTTCGGGGTAAATTCATGACTAAAGACCTATGAGAAATTAAGTTCCATACAATTTCTATAATTACTATTAAATACAAATAAAGCTTACTGCCTAATTATTGTGTATCCCTCCTGGGAACGAAATTCTATGCCTTAAAATTATATTTAGAATTTCTTTTATTTTGTTTAATCGTAACGTGAGTCAAAATGGCTCACTTATAGCACGTTTTCATATATCACTTTCAAACTATTTAATTTATCTATTTCTCTAAGCTCTATTTATTCCTCACTTTTTTTATATATAAAAAACCTACATAAATTGGATCTTTTCACTTTATTTTTTATATATGTACTTATTTTAAGCTTAATAAATCAGAAATAAGAAATCAAAAGAGAATTAAATGGCACTATTATAAGGCATGCTGAATAGAATATTAATAATAACAATTGTTAACAACAGTTATTCTCTATATTGACACACCAGGTATTTGAAAAAAACCTCGAAATAGATAGAAATTTATGATTCAGTTGAACACTGAATTAGCAAAAGTATGGATGGAGAAAATAGTTACAATTTTTAATCTGAATCACACCGTATAATAACTAACTATATAATAATATAAACGTGATCTAAAAAAAAGGAATGATAAAGTTACGTTTTTAAATTTCCAATAATTTTATTTATAGTTAGTTTTCCTATGAAAATAGGGATGCATAGATAGATGTTTCTGTTTTATATATTAAGTAAATTAACAAAATTTATTGCAGTAGTAAATAACAATTACGTAATCGAATAATTTATTTATTACTTACTAGGTGTTTCTAGCAACTATTTACAAGTTTTATTATTAACCAACTCGTATCGAGGGTTAGATTGTAGTTATTTTTTTGTTACAAAGATATATTCCACGTCATATTGAGCGTTTTATTCGTTGTTCCTTATAGAATTGGCTGGTTTATGGCTTATGGCAGGGGGAGCTTATTGCGTAGACACTCTGTTGCCCACTTTTCGTCTAATTTTAGACGTGTTGAGTGGCGAACTATATACTTAATGTACTTTATAATAATCTGATTTAGCGGAAAACTTAGGCGGATATACTCACATAACGTCTTTCTTCACACTTGAACGAAATACGTAATAATTTTACAATACATATATATTTCAATGAGCAACATACTCAGTGTAGTGTATTTGCATTTATTACCTTATCAACATATTAAGCCGGTTTTTTATTCTTTGACTACTAAATTATAAACATGTAATGAGTGAATAATTTTTATCACTAATAATAATAGCTTTACTCTTTTTACAGAATAGCAGAGTAGGCAGAAGTAACCTAGTGTTAATACACTTCATCCCTTACTTTTCGTTGAATTTTCGAGACATTGCCTGCTGATTGGCGGAACTCAAAACTATTCTACAATTAAATATAATAATTCTTCCGAATCTAATCCATAACCTTCGCATGGACAGTCAGGCCTCAATAGTTAATAATAAATAGTAGCTTCTTCTTTCTTAGTTTAACTAATGTCGTAAATGTTAATAAATTATATTTTGCTATAACGTATGTGTCATTAGTGTTTTGACCAGGTTTATTAAAAGTATACAGAAATATAGGGGGGTGTGATAAAAATTCATATTTGAACATATTTATTAGTTTATACTGATCTATATGCTGTACCTGCAATCTGTACACGCGGGATACAGTGTGATGCTGAAAAAAAAACACTAAGTTCTCTCCACTTACATAAAATTTACATAATGATGATATCTGTAAACGGTACCGGAATTCTCTATCGTAAGTTGTATTCAATTATCATAATAATCCAGAAAAATATTTTAAAATAAGTCGGAAGTATTATCATGTTGTGACGTAGTTGCATCGCATGATATAGATTTTATCATAATATATCGACTTTAAAGGTGTAAACAAATTGTTTATCGAAATGATTGATATATTTTGTATGATTTTTTATCTAGTCTAGCTTTTTAGAATAGTTCATAGAATGAAAACCATCATGGCGTATAGAATAATTGAAAGAATGCATGCATCAACGAGATGGCGGTAAACTGTAAACATGAAGGTCCTTAGAACGATTCCCACTCGGGACAATGACATATTATTTCCTGGACCTGGCAAGGCAAAACGCGGCATCTACCACTCTATATGCGCCATTTGGAAGTCGGGCGGAAAGCGGAGCACGGAGTGTCTTAACATTTGTCTCTCTGATATTTTTAAAAAAGGATACCGATATCACTCAGCTCTCTAATTTTCCCTCTTATTTTATATATATAACATATTAAGGTGTAAGGGCTTAATTTTTAATAGATACATAAGAATATTTTAAGAACAGCCTAAAGTTATTTCCCGTAGAGCAGAATAGGCATAAAGAAATTAAGATATGTTGTTCCCCACTTTCTGCCTAATTTTCTAGACATTTATTTAGAATACGTGGACTGGAACTCACGAGCCTAGCTTAACCAGAAGTACCCTATAAATTTTGTTTACCTTTATATTGTCGAAATATACAATATTGTATTATATAGATATACATACTATTTTTGCAGGATGTCATGGAACCGTAAATCTGAGTATATGGTTTAATGGAATTAAAATTTGATTTAAAAGGTACGGAATCCTAAAAACACGTTTGTCTTACAACCGCAGACAAATTTAAATTTTATATATATATAAAAAATCTATCATTTTTCTAACACGCGCATGCCACAAGTTTTCTACTAGAACTGAGAAATGAAAACAGTTTTAAATAATCATTCCCCGAGTGAGTGATCGAGGCCAGAGTCGCCGCTTTTACAGTCAGGCGGTACATTTAAACAATTTTTTTTTATTTTAAAACCTACATATTTATTATCTAAGATTTACATAAGAATCGTCTAATGCCTTGACAGTAGGTAGGAATGTATAGGTCCCAGTCGATATCCCTAGGGTTACAGGGAAACTGTTTCTTGTCCGCTAGTGAGAGAGATTCAGCAAGGGCTCTTGTTTTCTGAGCACATATTAACCAATTGTTTGAAATGAAGTACGCCACGGTATTGCGTACAAGGGATACGCGATTTTGAATCTTCATATATCTAGAAAAATAGAAATAATAATAATGAAGGTTCTTTAGTTTTATATATAGCAAAATTTTGGACATATTTTTTTCAGCTTCACGCTGTATCCTGCACACAGTAGGGTAGGCAGAGGGAATGACGATGTTAAGACACTCCGTTCCCCACCTTCTACAGAATTCTGGAGGCATTGCGTGTTGAGTGGCAGAACTCAACGCCACGCTTTGCCTCGACACCAGAGCGAAGAAAAATGGAAATATAAACGTAAAGAAATATTTCACTTCCTCGAGTGGGAATCGAACCCACAACCGTCGCGTTTACGGGCGGCACTCTTGTGCCACTGCGCCATGACGGCCTCTTTAGGTCTCAATTTTGGACTTATTGGTGTTTTTCTTCATTTGGCGCAGCAGGGTAGGCAAAGAGAATCTAGCGACACCTATTTGTCCTTAACTCCAATCTTTATCGATTTGATGATGTATACACCAAATGACATGACAGTAAACCAAATTCCAAAGTTGTTTTACATCATATTATTATAAATTTTCAAATGTGACGAAATATACATACTTGGTCTTATTTCCTGTAATCGATAAATATATGTCTGCAATGTACGCCGGTATCGTCTGCAATACCAGTGTCATAATGAAGACAACCCATCTAAACCGAGTGAAATGAACTGATGGCATGGGGACGTCATCTGTAAAGTTATAGTCAATATTAGAGAATCTAAATTATATTAAATTGTTTCCCGTATGCATGTTATATATAATGTTCATACAAATATAATAAGGATATGTTCGCTGTAGTCGCAACACTAGGGGATGTTAATTATTTTCATTTCCTTGCTAGTACGAGACAAAGCGTGATGTTGAGTTACACCAATCAACACACAACATTTAGAAAATTAGGCCGCAACTGATGAGCAGAGGGTCTTAACGATAGGTTGTTTCTGGTTGTCATGGTGTATGCAGGACACAGTGTGAAGCTCAAAAACATGATAAATATAAGCATTCTTTCAATTTAAGCTTTAATTTATTCAATACTTACAAAATTTATGTTTGTTGCTGTCAGCAATGAGTAAATCAGCTAGTCGTCTCAGTACAATAGGATTTTCACCACTCGTACAAGAGTTTAACACCGCAACTTCTTTTATGCTAAAAATTAAGGTTATTATCATAAAAATAAAAACCGGTTAAGCGCGATTTGGACTTTGGCTCGCAGAGGCCTCCATTCCCAATTTCAAGATTATAGGTAAACGGGTAAAGTATACTTATACAATTGACAAACTTCAGTTTACGGACATATACACTTATTTTGTATGAAATTAACTACTAATATAAAAATTAAATCAGCTTCACGCTGTATCACACATCAGGGTAGACAGATGGAACCTAGTGTTAATACACTCCGTTCCCCACTTTCTGCCGAATTCTGGAGGTATTGCGTGTTGACTGTCAGAACTCAACACCGCCTTTGCCTGGACACTAAAGCGAAGAAATGAAAATATAAACGTAAATAAATATTTCACGCCCTCGAGTGAAGATCGAACCCACACCATACAGCCACGACTTTATTTTATACAGTTTAAAGAAGTACTTATGTGAAAATGATTTACCATTCACATTTAGCAGCGGCCACGATTATTAAGTTCGCTACATAGTCCACTGGGATCAGGTCCAAGGTGTTGAGGGGGTTAGCAAGGAGTACGCGGTTTAGACCCTTAGCAATAATTGTTATAAGAGCTGATGCACCAAGCCAGTTGTCAATCCAACCGATGATTGGTTCTTCTTTACTGGAAGACACTGGAATAGAAACCAACGTATAAATATAAAACAACAGTTTCACACATTTTCCATATTGCAGGGAGGCAGAAGGAACCTAGTGTTATATCACTCCGTTTCCTTTTTCCTTCCGTTACTTTAAGAAAACATCGTGTTCCGTAAACGTCAATAGCCACAATTTAAGCGAACCATGTTAATATTTATCTAAAACAAAGTACTAAAACTCACCTATAGACGGCCGAACAATAATCGCAGGTACACGCCCCTTGTTCTCGGCAACGACATTCTCAGCTAGTGCTTTAGTAAATGTATATATATTGGGTCTTCCTTCTGCAAAAAAAAAAAAGGAAAAATTATTATAATAGATATTAAATTTTAAAACACTAAGAAAATATTATTTTTTCGACATCAACTTCTAGAAGCATCCTGTGGCACTTACTTCTAAATCTAGAAACATCCTATAGCACTCGGAAATAATAATTTAAAAAACGAAAAAAAAAATCCTTCAAGTTTTTTCCTGCATAGCAAGATATTTTTGAGTGGTGAAAATCACTGCCTTGTTTTTGTATAATGCCGAAAACAACTTAATTACAGTAAGAAATACGTACAGATATTTATTATATAACAACTTTAACTGATATATAATCTTTTTCAATTGTTCTTATTTTTTTTAACATTGTGCTTTAAAGCAGAAAACTTATGATATACTTACTGATAAGCTGCTGTACTTGGTCTTCGGTAATTCCGATTTCTATTAACTTTTTGACTTCATTCAATGAAGCAGGCGCTGGGTAAACTACTTCTTCAATAACTTTCCTGTCTGTATTAGAATATGCAGTCGACACATATACGAAAGCCTGTAAGTTAGGAATGTAACGTGAAAATTGCTCATTGAAAACAAATAAACAAAAACTCTTCCGTGCGTTGTCTGTCAGTCTATAAGACTGTCAGAAAAACTACTTAAATTAAAATTTCTTATGTAGATACTTGTTATATTAGGGGTGTAGTGGAGTGTTAAGTGAGGATAAAAGAGAGTTTTTTTCACTTTCTTTTTGCAGTTTCATGCATAATTCAGAATAGATAGAAGGAATCTTCTGGTAAGACACTTTATTGAGTGTGTCTTTGTGTTGTTCTCGTGTAGGATAAAAATTCCCATAAAATTTTCCATTCCCTCAAGTTGGAATCGAACTCACAACCGACGCGTTTACAATGAGAATAATTTTAAGTGTGATAATAATTGTTGTTAAATTACCTTAATGCTGGGCATGCGCTGGCACAGATTAAGGACGCGCGCTGTGCCCGCTACGTTTATGTTTACAGCGACTTCCAATGGTTCGTTGAACTTAATGGTTGCAGCCAAATGAACTACTATAGACACCTGCAAATTCAGAAAACCCAAATGTACAAATAAACAAAATCATAATATATATTATGTACATACAAATATACATAATATATATATATATATATATGTGATGTGGTATTCTATTATATTATATTTAGAATAAATTAAAAGAATTTAAAGAATATCTACAACATAAAGGTACATAATGTATGGATATGATTTTTTTTTTAAATCAAAAGTGATGTAATGTTATAGATACGTAATGGAATATACATTCATAGTATTTCATACATTGATTGGACGCCCCAGGTATTCTGTACATTGACGAGGTATTTGTTCTATACCTGGATTATAGAGTGCCAGTAACGTATACATGAAATTAATAATTATGTAAGTAAATAAGTAATAAATCAATTATTTAGGTAAATGCGTAAAATAGAACGAGAAATTTCTCCTTTTTTGTTTTGGTACATTATTTGAGAATGAACTGCTTAATGGGGGACTGGAACAGCATTTGCAAACCATGCGTTTACAGCGTGGGTTGAATCGTAAAATATAATATTGAATTTTTTTTTCATTCCCCGCTCTAGTAGACGAATCGCGGTGTTGAGTTCCGCTACTAAACACGCAATGCCTAGAATATCACTCTGTCATCCCTGCAATGGGAGACCCATTGAAGAGCTGGCAAAAAAAATGAACTTAACTTCACACTTTATCCCTAGCGGGGTAGTTAGAGAGAACGGAGCGCCAAACGCTACGGTCCCTACATACCTCTTTCGCCTCGTCCACTGTCATCAACCTCTTCATGCATGCCCTAAAAAAATGAAGCTGTTAAACATATTATATATAAATATTTATATACCGTTTTAACTAAAAGCTCTTCATCTTCTGCTTTCAATCCCAACTTAGGTTCGGATATATCACCCACAACTGGCACGATTTTTTCCAAAGCCTGAGGATTTTCCTTTTTCAGTCTCGAGAAGAGCTGAAATGAAAGCTTTAAATTATTTTTTGTTCATACAAATTAAACTTAGATAAATTTTTAATAACGAAGCGGTTTGAAAAATACAAGATATATAATAGAGAATAGATGTTAAAAATAAGTTACTGTCATAATAATATATTACATTTAGTAGGTGATTGTTTGAACAATAAATTATTTATTTTTAAGTTTCTAAAAAAAGTTAATCGCTATAAAGAATATTCTTATATAGTAATAATTACTTGTACACAATTACATAAAATGAAAGAAATACAGACTTAGAAACTATAAAAAATTGTTATTATATTATTTATCATTTACTGACATTCATTGTTTTTCCCGAGGCAGTCTTCATATATGGGTGTGAATCGATAGGTACTGAGAACTTCTACCCGTTGACCGCCGTAGATCCGTCGATCAACTTATACTCTGTATATAATTATGTATATTTAGTTTCTAGAAACAATTATTATGTACATACCGGTTGTTCTATGATGTTCTGAACTCTTTGTTGCGCGGTCGCATTTGGCTTTCCACGCACTAAAAGATATACTTTATTTATTCCAGGACAACTGTA
>JBAIZZ010000772.1:0-12802 GCA_037355905.1 Heliconius aoede | reverse complement strand
TTAAATTAATTTTTAATTAATATGTGACGATTGATATGTGAATAAATTATGACGAAATATTATGACCTCTAATGTATCTATATAATATAGCTTTGTAGTTACCTTTATAAATGTTTGGCAACTATATCGATATTTAATAATGATCATAAATTATTATCGATTTTTATTACAAATCGATTATCACTTATATACTATATAACTTAAATATATATATTTCGACTTGGGATTTTTAGTATACGTTTTGCGTTCAGTATTTACTATTATAGTGAGTGAGATAAATATTATTTTCGCAGAGCGAAAATTTTTATGTTTAAAAAAATGTAATGTATCTATTGATACAATGTGATTTAATTTGCTGTGTTTAGATGATTTTAATAATTAATATGTTTTCCTTTTATCGAGTTTTCTTTTTTGTTCTGGTTATATAAAAACTTAGTAAATGACTGACAGACATTACGCAGCCTCAACTATGCAGCGTAAAGCGTTGAAATTTGGTATTTAGGTTCATGAAATAGATAAACAAAGAGACAGTTCCTTTCAACTATTTAACTTTTTATATTTCTCGCAAACTAAGTTGAGGTTGACATGTCTGTTATAAAACATACGATTCAATATGGAAATGTAATTTTTAAATAATTCTTTAATAACTGTATTTGACTGAGTGTTTTGACACAATACAAAACTGCCAGTACTACTGCGTTAAGATTTCTGAAGGTTTTCCTAACGACACTTATTAATGTTGTACACTTTATGGCTTATTGTATTGGCTCTTGTTTTTTTTTTCTCTTTAATTTAAGATTTATTTTGACTTTTCTTCGCTTTTTTGTGTTTTTTTAAGTGTAGCTTTGACTTCAGTTAATTTATACAACTTAGGAAATAAATAAATGCTAAATATGTATTCTATTATTTTAATTTATCTATTTTATTATTAGAAATTTTCAAAGAAAGAAGTTATTAATATTTTCTTTATTAAAACATATTATATTGTGCCCATATGCTTTTTAATTAATTTCTATCATTTGGCAGAGTTTTGTTTCTTTTCTGTAATTTAAGCAGTCTACTTGTCAATTCTTTTCAACGTTTACTTCTTGGAGGGCAAGTTGTGTTACATCTAGAATATAAATTGTTCAATTATAATGAATGGATGTTAATAATTAAAAAAGTTTAAAAACTAACCGTGTGTATTTTTTCAATTATCTGTATGTACCCTAATATTTTTTTTTGTAATATAGATATTCTTATTACACGTTAAAATCAAGTTAAGTATGATTATTTCCGTCTTTGCGTTTTTGTGTCCCGCAACATGCAGAGGGAACCTAGTGTTAAGACACTCCGTTCCACACTTTCCACCAAATTTTGAAGGCGTTGAGTATTGAGGTGTGGAACTCAATGCCACGTTTGGCCTCGACATCAAAGCAAACAAATGGAACTAAATTTAAAGAAATATTTCATCCCGAGTAGGGAGCGAACCCACAACCCGTCGTGTATTAACTCCCGCTTTGTGCCCCTGCGTCACGAGGGGTCTCTGAATTTAATATTTGAGACAATTATTGGGTTTCATCAGAAATAATGAATAACAATAATTAAATGTGGTTGTAAGTTCATCTCTCACTTAATTTATTTAAATAATTATTTCGAATTAATATGAAAAATGCAAATAGAAAATCATAAAGCAAAAAAAATCATCGAAATGAAAATCTCTGTTCAGTTCAGATCACGCCACTATATAAGGCATACAGCGAGAGAGCTGAGAGCCAAAGTTAATAGGCAATAGAAAAATTTTGTTGTATTATTTTTCCTCTTTATTGTTATAGAGAAAATACTTGCTTCTTTCTATGATAGACAGCAATGAGACATTAAGATGTCATTCTGAACAAATTGCCATAATGTTTACAAATTTACAATACAAAATTTTGTAAGTAAAATTTTCATTTATTATAAATATTGAATTACTTTTAGTATTTTGTGATTTCTGAATATATATACCATCAACTAGAAATAAATTTCATCGTGTCATGTTCACGAGAGTTATTGGAAGATCACCATTTTAAATTATTATTTAATTATATCTTAAATATATCTTCTTAAAAACAAAATAAATATTAAGCCAGATAAAATTTATATTTTCAGTTCGATTCTATTTGCTATTGATTCTTGTTATATTGCGAATGGACCTTTCCGTTTTTTTTATGCTTTCAGCTTGCATTTGTATATAATATTTATTAGGCTTTATACTGAATATAATTTGAGGCCGCCATGGAACAGGAGCATAAGGGTGTGACTGTAACGTAAGGATTGTGGGTTTTATCCCCGCTCAGGGGAATTATTTACTAATATTTTCATTCCATTGCTCTGGCACCAAGGCAAAAGCCCAGTGTTGTGTTCCGCCACTCAGCACGCCATACCTTGAAAAATTCGATGGAGATTTCGGAACTGAATGTCTTAACACCAGGTTCCTTTAGCCTAACCTGATATATGCGGGATACAGCGTGAAACTGATAAATGAATAAAATGGTTACTTTGAAGCTAGGTCCAACATTTTAATATTAAATAAATGGTATTGATAGATTCTGTATAATTTACGAATACATAATGGCGTTTCAGACGAAAATAACCTTTTATAACATCAATTACGTTCCAAGAGACCACTTACACTTAATAGCTTACAGTCAATCAACATTGACACAAAAGACGAAGGTGTGTCTGAATAATATTGTTAATAAGTCTTGGAATCTTTTACAGCTGTAGAAATAAAATATCCCAAAATCATTTGATTGATCTTCTCTTGAAAAAATGTTTGGTTCTATTTGAATTAACTCGAGTCCAGCACATTAGCGAGGTTACAGGTGATATGATATGTCCGAACATGGTGAAGGGTATTGACCACCTGAGGGATCCTCGTTTAAACAAGGTAAGGTTTAATTGTCTTATTTCAACGTTGTATTTGTATAGGTCCTTTCTATTAGAAGTCAAAATACAAAAATTTTATGATAAAAAACGATTTAGGTTTTCATTTAACAGTTGTATTGAGACCGTCGTGACTCGGGGGAATGAATTATTGTTTATTCCTATTTAAATTTTTCACTCTGGTACCAAGGCAGGAGTGGAGTGGAGTTCCGCCACTCGATATGGAATGCTTTGAAGATTCGGATGAATGCGAGGACTGGTGTGTCTTAACACTGGGTTATTTCTATCCTGCTGTAGGTATGCAGGATACAGCGTGAAGCTGAAAATATAAAAAGACGAAGCTATACCTAAATTAATTATTGACAATGTAAAAACCTCACATCAGAAAGTAGGCTTAGCAATTAGCGTTTAAAGTCAGTAGAGTAGCTTTACGCTATTTCCCTCATTGGAATGGAAACTTTGAACCCTGATTGAAATAGAAACTTAGTGCTAAGATACGTTCTGCACGCACTGCCCAATTTTTGAGCCATTATGCGTTCAGTGGCGGAACTCACCGCCGTGCTTTGTCTTATAGACTTTTAACCCAGTTTTTCAACAGGGTATCGAACCGATCCATAATGCTAGCTTTTACCGTCAGATGCTGACCCAATACGTCACGAAGATCTCAAAATGAATATTTGATCATATCAGAAACTTTCTTTTAAAAAATAGACCAAGTAGGCACCAATTGTTTTAAAAAAAATTAATTAAATAATCCATTTCAGGGATTGGCTTTCACAATGGAAGAACGACAAGCTTTAGGCATTCAAGGTCTCCTCGCCGCAAACTATAAGACGCAGGAGGAGCAATTGAATATTTGTCGATTATCCTTGGACAGATATAATGATAGTTTAAACAAGTATCTTTATTTGGTCGAGTTACAGGTATAAGCTATCCTTTTTGCCAAATCATTCTAACATAACATATTTGGGAAGTGTCTCATTTAAGGCGATGGTCGAACAAATTGTTGATTTAATTTTATTCAGCTCATGCTGTAACCCTTATATAGCAGGGTAGGCAGAGCGAACATAGTGTTTAGACACTCCGTTTTTCACTTTTCGCCTAATTTTTGGAGGCATAGTGGCGCTCCCCCACTCAACACACAATGCCTCAAAGTGGGGAAGAGAAATATTTTAATAGGAACGGAGTGTATCAACACTGGGTTTGCAGATTCACTTTGCTTACTGCTACTGCTACTACTACTTGCTTACTATGTGGGGTAAAGCGAGAACCTAAAAAAGTGAATAGACTTACAAAATTTTTGTACATGATTATTGATTCAAACTCGTTCAATTCAAACATACATCGTTATTCTACTTTCAGGATACGAACGAGAAAATATTTTTTAGTCTACTCTCTAAAAATATTGAAAAATATTTGCCTATTGTATACACTCCCACCGTGGGGCTGGCTTGTCAACGTTTTGGGCTTATTTATAGAAGGCCTCGAGGTCTATTCATTACGATTTATGATAAAGGCCACGTATTGAACGTACTGAACAATTGGTATGAATTCTGTATATTGTTGTTTTATTGGAAATATAAGCCTGTATTAAATAGAATTATTTTTGTTGGTGCTGCCGTGTGAAACGGAGAAACGGAGTGTCTTAACATTAGCTTCAATCTGCCTGTGAACTAGCAAAATTAAAATATTTAAAAAAATCACAAAAATATCTAATTTTGGCAGTCTTCGTATTTCTTTAAATAGTTATCTGGTTTTCATAACACATAACTAAGAATGACCACGATTCGATTAAAAAAATCGCAATCAAATCGATTCAATAGTTCTGTACCACAAACAGATACACATATACGTTAAACGTATAACACCTATCATTTTGCGTCGGGGTTGTTAAAAAACGTTCATCACTCTTTAATATACAGACAATTTACTTTTAATATATACAAATTTAAGGCCAGAACACGACGTACGGGCTATAGTATTCACCGACGGCGAACGAATCTTGGGCTTAGGGGATTTAGGCGCTTACGGTATGGGCATTCCTGTGGGCAAGCTTGCTCTGTACACGGCGCTGGCCGGCATAAAGCCGCATCAGTGTTTGCCAATCACATTGGATGTTGGCACCGATAATCAGGTAGGTTAATATAATAGATACTAAAAGAGACTATTTATAATATATTTTTATAAGTATTATTTTTTCAGCTTTACTTTGTATCCCGCATATAGATATAGGCAGAGGGAACCTAGGGTTAATGTGTTATTTATTTATTATTTACATCTATAGGAACTGTTAGAAGATCCACTTTACATAGGTCTGAGGCAAAAGAGAGTCCGTGGCAAAGAATATGACGATTTTATAGATGAATTCATGAAGGCGGCCGTCGAACGATTTGGCTCAAACACTCTTTTACAGGTTTAAAATCTTGTATTTTTCATAATAGAAGAAATAATTAAAATAATTAATAACATTTTGAAAATGAATTTTGATTATTATAGTTAGTTAACCGCTTGAAATAAAACAGAAGAAAGACTTCTATTAATTCTGCGATTAAGACCATACGGTATGTTAGCTTAGAGATGAAAATAATGATGTAATTTTATATCTAAGTTAAATAAATGTATTAGTTTTCGACATATTTTGATATGCTAAGTGTACCGTTTGATTCCATTAATCACACAAAATACTAATTTTACACAAGTGGAGAATATATAGCTGTTTGATTATATTTTTTAACTAAGCCGACATAAGAATCTTGAAATCTACATATTATAAAAATAGAAAATAAAACTGCCATTTTCCACGTGCAGTTCGAAGATTTCGCTCAAGCGAACGCCACAAGACTGTTGGAGAAGTACCGTAATGACTTTTGCACATTCAACGACGACATCCAGGGGACTGCCAGTGTGGCGGTCGCCGGCTTGTTCGCGGCCAGCAGACTGTCCAAGCGAAAAATTACTGAGAATATTTACATGTTTCTCGGTGCGGGATCTGTAAGTGTTATAATATTATTAACTTTTTTTGGCATTTTCCATAGAAAATTTCTTTTTATATTACAGAAAACATTAAAATTCAATGGTAATATTTTTTTACATTCACACCGTATCTCGTACATAGCAGGGTAGGCAGAAGGAACCTAATGTTAAGACACTCCGTTTCCCTTTCCACAGTGAGAAAATGAGCG
Source organism: Heliconius aoede (assembly GCA_037355905.1). Taxonomy (NCBI): domain Eukaryota; kingdom Metazoa; phylum Arthropoda; class Insecta; order Lepidoptera; family Nymphalidae; genus Heliconius; species Heliconius aoede. The sequence goes on along the minus strand of JBAIZZ010000772.1, from coordinate 6,713 downwards.
GTTTCAGTGGCGGAACGGAGAATGAGAGAGAGAGAACACTAAGTATCCTCTGTCTACCCTGCTATGTGCTGTTAACAGCGTGAAGCCAATTTAATTGGATTTTTGATTTTCATTTATTTTAAATACTAAAAACCATTCCGTTACCTAATATTATTATTTACTAGGCGGCTACAGGCATAGCCAATTTGATAGTGGCGGCGATGGTTGACGAGGGTATGAAGAGGGAAGAGGCGTTAAACTCAATATACTTATTCGACGTAGAAGGACTCTTGTCAAAACGACGAAAGAGTGGTCTTCCCGATCACGCGAAACACTTTGGTAAAGATGCAGAACCTGAGACGAACTTTGAAAAGTGTGTGGCTACCGTCAAACCAACTTGTCTTATTGGTTAGAAAAAATACATTTATGTACTATAATTTATGTTTATTGAGTTCAAAATTCTAATAAATATAGCCCTTGTGTAAGGTGTATGCTTAGAAGTAAAGATAATCCGGTACATAGTATCTTATTTATTTAATTTTTTATTAAATTTAAAGGAAACAGTTCATTTTTTTTGTACAAACCTATCAAGTTTCCACAGATTAAAATTCCAGTTGTATTTCAAGTTAATGGCAAAAAATTCAGTATTTGTCTAATTAGGTAAGAAAAAGAAAAAAAATATATTAGATTATTTCCTCGATTCAAGATTGAAGCGACACTCATTTCGTGCGTCAGGTTTACTACGCCACGAAGGAGTCTAAAAGTATATTTAAAGAAAAAAATAAGCTTAAATTAAAGTCAGACGCTCAAACGGTAAAAATGGTGTCTTTTACATTTTAGCAAAGTTAAAAATATCCTCTTACGACAAAAAGTAACTAATGTTCTGACCTGAAATACAGTCTGTTTCTTAAACAGTTAAGCTTTTTAAATTGTAATGGAAAAAAATACTCTAGAAATGAGGAAGTTATTTTTTGTTCTTTATAAAGTATTAAGATATTATATTTGTATTTCTGTTATATTATTGGCTCAATTGATATAATAAAAACAAACATTAAATTAAAAATTACAAAACTATCACACTATAAACGAACCACCCACTACTAAAAATTCTTTAACTTACTTTGAAGTGTATATAAGTAAGCCTCTAAGTTCTCTAAGTTCTCTAAGTGTTATTATCTAAGGTTGTTCCACGGTCGGGGGCGCATTTAATGAAGCGATCCTGAAGCAAATGGCGAATAACGCTGAAAGGCCGGTTATATTCGCACTTTCGAACCCGACGAGTAAAGCTGAGTGTACCGCGCAAGCAGCATACGACCATACAGAGGTTATAAACTCTGATATATCCATTTACTTTTATATTTTTTCAGATTCACGCTGAAATGCATGTAGCAGGGAAGTCAGGGGAAACCTAGTGTCAAGATGTTCCATTCATTTCCCTGAGTGGGAATTGATTCATGACTGTAGCTTGTGCCATTGCGCCAAGACGACCTCCACCGTAGAATTATTTTACTCTGTCAGATTATTATTTTGATATTATAGAAATGAAAGCAAAATTAATCACAAATTATGTAATTTAAATACACCGAGGTTCCCTCTGCCTGCCTACCCTGAGGCAAATGGGACCTAGTATTAAGACTTTCAGTTTCCCATTTTTCGACGAATTCTGGCATACATTGCAAGCTGTGTGGCGAAACTCAGCGCTCCGATTTGTCTTCACACCGAAGCGAAGAAATAAAAATATTAAATCATTTCTTCGAGTGGAAATCGAACCTACAACCTGTCGCGAAACATATAAAAAAATGCTATCGCTTTAAGTAACATATAAACATCCATTATTATTTCCAGGGCAGATGTATATACGCGTCGGGCTCTCCATTCCCGCCTGTCAAATACAAAGATAAGGAATATCGAACAGGACAAGGGAACAACTCGTATATATTCCCCGGAATGGCTCTCGGCGTGATCGTGGCTCGGCCGAGGCACATCCCCGAGTCTATGTTTTTGGCGGCTGCTAAAGTGAGAAACGGTTTCTATTTTAATTTGCTGTTGTACTCTATACATTTTATTAGAAATTACACCTTATTAAGTTAAATTTCTAATAAAATTTATAGAGGCCAGTCGTGGCGCAGGGATACAAGAGTGTGGCTGTGAATGCAACAGGTCGACGGTTCGATTCACACTCGAGGAAATTAATTATTTAATGTTTTCGTGTTCCTCAACGCACCTTATCTCCAGATTTCGGTGAAGTGGAGAACGGAGTGTCTTAAGGCTATCGCTACGGTCTAGACTATGCCTACCCTGCTAAATAAATAAATCACAAATTCAAATGCAACTAAAACCACATTAAAATAAACCTCCATCCAAAACAAACTCATAACTTGCTAATAGCATTCCGTTGTTCTCACAAATTTCCGTTTATTTTCAAATTCAATTTGCATTTGTATTGTATTGTTGAAAAACAGTATAGCATAAGTATACATATGTATAGATGAAAGAACGGATCATTTCAGACTTTGGCAAATTTTGTCAGCGAGGAGGACTTGGCTCTCGGCCGAATATATCCGCCGCTCGGCGACGTTAGGAACGTGTCGCTTAACATTGCCGTTGAAGTCGCCAAGTTGGCGTACAAGAAAGGTAATGTAAATATCGTTTTGTTTTATTGTATATTATATTCAATTCAAGGCCAGTCGTGGTAACTGTAAACGCGACAGGCTGTGAGTTCGATTCCTGTTCGGGAAAATGAAATTATTTAATAATTTCATTTCATTCCTGTGGAGTTCAGCAGAAAGTGGGAAACGCAGCTTTGTAAAACTAGGCTCTATTTGTCTATCTAGCTACATGCGGGATACAGTGTGAAGATGAAAAAAAAAAAGAATAATTTAAATGAAGATTCACTTTATTACATTTTTAAATTTGCTTGTCAATAGAAAAAAAATAGTTAAGACATTGTTAGGAGTTTTCTGGGATATATATTAATATAATTAAGACTTAATGTCCAGTATAAGATGTAAATAAATTATATGTAATTAAAAAAATTGGCACGATATATTTAATGTATAAAAAATATAGAACATATAAATATACAACATACAAAATATAGAAAGCAGTGTTTAGCACCGCCTAAAGCCGCGTTGAAGCCGGAATACTTTCAATACTTTTCTTTTTAGTAAATTAAAAAATTACTTAGATGTCATAAATAAATTATTAATACAAAATCCAGGATACAAGTTCAGCTTCCCGATAGAACTTAAGTAATTACTTTCACAACCCTTGTTAGATAGATAATGTGATTATGGGAAGGCATATGGTACAATATATTTGTCTTTTCTGTCTAGAATAAATACTAATACTGCTATGCTACTTACATTACGTATATTTATATATGAATCTACTTTTTTGTTTTGGCCTATTTCATTATGGTCTCATATTCATATACCAATGACAAATGTATAATTATTTTTGATAAAAAAAATAAAAATAAATTGAATAATTATATTATGAATCGTTTATAAGCCGTACACTACGTTTACATTTTATTTTATAATGCTTAAAAATAAAATAAGGTCCGTATAATGATTGCTTGAGGCCTCGTTCCGAAAAGGCTTTTATTGATTTTTATGTTGTCAAATCTATCACACCTTTGACACAGACCTAAACATTATATATTTCATTACCTCAAATGAGAACTGAACCCACGGCTCGTCGCGTTTGCAGTCACACTTTGAGCCCCTGCGGCACGATTGGCTTAATTACTATATTACGTATTGTTTAGAACGCCGTTGTCACTGTCTATTGTATATACGTTGACTACTTTAGCGAAGACTCGAACTCCACGAATTCTAAAGCCATTGTCAATTTACACAATGTTGTTCAACTTTACTGAAATGCAAATCATCTACACCGTCTATCTATCTAGATATTAATTAGAGCTTTTATTACTTGCTGTGTGCTTTTAAGAAAATTTGCATTAATTGCATGGCACTTTGCGTGAAATATATAAGATAATGTCTTAAAATAAGCAACATAATAAGTATATTCTTAAATAAATTATATAAATGATATTCTGGTAAATTATTGTAAATGATGGAATTATGAAGTCATCGTGACGTAGAAGGGCCAACGTTTACGTCATTACGTCGTGTAAATTTCGTTCTTGGTCCAACACATCATTACCCACTTAAGATGTTGGTCGACGCTTTTCGGTATTAGGCCCGTAACTGGAACGACTATTGGTACAATTATTTCATATGGCAATAATCTCACAGACCAAATCCAAATATTAGGTTATTTATTTTTACTGCCGTCACAGGATTATTCTATTAAATTCTTATATTATAAATAACATATTGTATTTTTATCATATTTTTCAAATCCGTTATTATTTACAATATATATATAATTTTCATTGAAATAATTTTTTAAAATGGTACTAATTTTATAAAATTTTGTAGTGATACACAAATAGAATTTAATAGAAAATTTTCTATATTTAGAGCTTGCTACTACATATCCGAAGCCGCAAGATTTTAAAGCGTACATTCAAGAACATACATACAAACTTGATTACGATACATATGTGCCTAAGTTCTACAAATATCCAAAATTACCAGAAATCAAAGTGAAGACGATCGAAGAAGCATACAAAGGCGCCTCGTTAGTATATTATATCCTTATTATAAATTATTATTTAAGTATATGTACAAAAAATAATAATAAAGACCATGTTTAGTGTCTAATTTTTTTAGACTGTATTCCGTATATGGCAGTGATACAGCTGCGGTCTTTACTTTTCGCTGTATTCTGGAGGCATAATGTGTTCAGTGGAACTCAACGCCGCGCATTGCTTCTCACGAGAGTGAAAATATAAAATATTATAATATATTACATAATTAATAATAATGTAAATTAATCTTTCCAAGTGGAAATCGAAGGAGCAACTGGTGGCGTTTTTAAGTCACACGCTTGTTACCCTCCGCCACGAGTGGCTTCTTATTTTAATAATACATTTATATTTTGCTTACCATAACCATATATGTGTAAAAACAATTTATTCCCAACTAATTTTTGAGACATTGCATGTTGTGTGGCTTCAACTCCGCGCTTTGACTTGATACTTGAGCGATAAAAAGAAAATAATTTAATACCTCGAGTGAAAATCGAACCTCCAACCAGCCGTGTCAGGCGCTAATTCATTTATCAATTTAAATATGTTAAAAATTTACAGGGGTTCAACTATGTAGACCGGTATAATAATACAGAAATAAAAGATATAAGATACAGCGGTACAGTCGTAATGCTCATTATATAATTTAGCATTTGGACAAAGAAACCTTTTTTAAGAAAATTAGAACGAGAACTGTAACGGAATTGCTGAAAGAAAAGATAAGTATATACAGAGTTAAACGGTTCGCCATTTTATTTCTTGTGGTCGTCGAGTCCCTAACATTGTTGAATATTGTATATGTTTTTTTTTCTGAGATTGATTTGTCCCAACATTTGTATTCGAAAATAAATTTGTATTTGTATTTATATCGTCTTTTACCCTGTTTTATCAGCTTCATGCTTATTTTTATTCTTCTGAATATAGCAGGTTAGGTAGAGGGAACTTAGGGTTCCCTAATTCACACTCCGTTCCCTAATTTCCGTCGAAATTCTCGAGGCATAATAAATAATAATTCATTCTCCCGAGTGGGGAGCGAACCCACAACCGTCGCATTACAGTCACTCCTTGTGTACGCCATTGCGTCATCAACGTGGGAGAGACTCGCAACTGAAATCGATTGCGGTTATTAAAAGTTTTCGTGTTCGATGAAAAGAAATTTTCAAAAATGAAAATATACGAAAAAATAATTTTACATTGCTTTACGCTCTTTCACTTGCAGTGTCAGCCAGATAATACTGCCTTTTTTGTGTTATAGTTTTCGGTTTTCCATATTTATTGATATGTCTGTCTGTGCTGACTGACGGTTCGAAATAATGTATATATTTTATTTTAAATATCCATATAGCTCTATATTGATATTTAAAATTAAAAAAACCGGCCAAGAGTGTGAATCGGACTCAAATTGCCAGGGTTCCGTAGCAATTTCTGGATCGTATGTGAACGATTAGTACTATTTGAAGTTGACAAACTTTAGGTTGCGGGATATTAAATTAAATTAACATTAAATCAGTTTCACGCTGTATGCAGTGTTAAGACACTTCGTTCTTCACTTACCGCTGAATTTTGGAGGCATTGCGTGTGTGAGTTAGAGCGAATTCAATTTAAAATCGATGCGTAATGATTATTCGTTGGATGAACAATGATTTTTCTATGCTTCAAGGGACCATAAGCCTGAATATTTGATAATTTCAATTCCATACCTCCACGTAATCTCTAAGTAAATGGTCTTGGCAACGAAGCGATTGTATAAGAGTCCTGTTTGTAACATTTGATCCCAAATAATACCCGCGGGACCCTAAAAAATGGGTCAATAATACAAAGGTTAAGCATTGAGATAAGTCAAATTCAAATTCAAAATATTATTTATTTAAACAGACTATTATAAGCACTTTTGAATCGAATGAACATATAAAAAACCCACATTAATCCAAAAATAGATCATAAATCCAAAAACACTCGTTTAGTTAATTAAAATAGCAATGAAGTCATCCACACGCGAACTCAGTCACCGGAGCGGCGGCGTCAATCACTGCGAATGATTTTACGGCTACATTGGGAGCAGCCCTGTTTC
>JBAIZZ010000771.1:0-12805 GCA_037355905.1 Heliconius aoede | reverse complement strand
ACTAACTGTTAATCCGTTTGAAATATTCTAGTTTCTTTTTTTTTTTTGGAATAGATAATAATTTATTCGTATTTCTTAATATCATAAGATGTTATAAATTGTACTTCCCAATTTTAAGGTTGGCAAAGAGAAATCGTGATCGAGAATAAACAACAGGTCACTTTGAACGTAGACCCAGAATTCTGTTGAACAATTATCACTCGCTTTTGTTAACGCCGCTCAACCCCATGTAGAGCTTTTTTTCTTTTTGCTTTTTGGTATTTTATGTTTCTGAGAAACCGAACTCTCAATTAGATACTACAGATGTAGGTAGATAGACAGTTATAAATATTATTAATTTCGTTCCTATAATAGATGATTTGGAACTTACTGATATAGAAAACATATAGAATAGAATATATTGGTGAAATAGCTATGTAAAGAGTGAAAGAGTGTATGTAAAGAGTTTTTATGATTTGAATGAATGAAATTGATTAATATTTTTAAAAATACACAAAAAGCAAACCAAAAGAATGTGAAAATAATAATTAGCTAATATATTTAACACTCACGGTCGCATCTCCATCCCGCATTCCGCGGGCAACCAGCGTGCTGTGCATCTGAAAAATATGTTAACATATATTTATTATTCATAAAGTACGCAATGACATAAGCATTAGATAAATTATTAATAAAGATTCCACATAAACCGACCTTGTCCATCCTGCCAAACCAAACGCGCCAAACTGGCGTTGAATTGACAGTCCCAAACATGGCCGCCGCTCGTGTGGGAAGCGGAAACACACGAATTACTACGAGCCAGAAAGGATGGAACGATTTGAATGCGTGTGCAAAAAAGAGACGGGAGACAGGTCCTGGCTTAGAAAGAGATAGCAACATGAGATTTGACTGGCGTGCGAAAGGATAAGAATTTATAAACGGTTTTTAGGGTGGAGCTGTCTGGACTTCGCAGATGGCAACAAAAAGGGACAAGTCGGGACGAAATTTGGGCATAAATTGAACGACATTTTTGCCATTGCTCAGGACTTTCGATGCCAGAATCCGGACCCCTTTCTTTAGCGATTCTTACTAATTTACAATATGTTGATGGGAAAATATTTAAGGAATGACATCGTACAGCAATGACTTACCAGCAAAAATGACATAAAAAATGACATTCGTCTTATATGGCGTTATGGCGTATGACTAATCATGCTAATTCTGTTGATAGTTTTACCGGGTGCTATTTTTACACGAATAAAACGCGTTTCGCATAACGGAATTTGACGTATTCAAGTCAGGGGGTCACTGACATAGGATTTATTGTTTGCTTCCTGTCGTTTTATTAAACTTCATAATTTGTAACAACGCTACGTTATCTATGTCTATTACTTTCAAGTTTTATATATTCTATAGTTAAGTCACTATCCACCTTAAGATCTAGATTGAAGTAAATAAAACAATGAATTATTAATGTAAATACAAAGTTCTCTCAATAAGTTACAATTGGGTTTAATTTCCAGTGTTTGTATATAAAATATAGACCATTCATTCTTCTAATTACAGTACAGAGCCCGATAATACGTATAGAAGCCAAACTCTTCTAGTAAATAATTCGAAAGCCATAAGTGTAGTTAATGCCAAAAAAAATATGGAAAGAAACACAGATTTAACTGTAGACATATTGAAAAAATGTCTTAATAAAGTATTTTTTAAAAAAGTAAAATAATAAAATATACGAACGACGCTTGTCTGATAACCGGTAACGCTAAATTATCATAACTTTTATAGATAAGTGAGCTTAATATATAATTTTCATATTAACCATGTGCCAAGATTTATCATGTTGAACATTGGAAAATTTTTTGGCAACAATGTATATTAACCTATTTTGTACGAATATTTTTTATCATTTCATAAAAAAAAAACGAATTCATCAAAAAATGTGTTATATATTTGGCAAATATGCATTTAGTACGATATTTAAAGGTTATGTAAAAAAGCCACTTACACATTATATACCTACCTACACGCATCGAGATAGTACGTTATCACCTTAACCTAATTCAGCTTAAGATATATCTTATAAATCGTTATAAGATAAGGCTCGTGAGGAAGCTGGCGTATCTAAGTTTGCTCTCGTGTAAACTATGAAGGCAGATTACCCGTGTTTGTCATCTGAACAGGTAGCTGTTTGATAAGCTTATTTGACTAAGATACGATCGAAGCGAGTTATGGAAAAATATTATACTAACCTCATACATTGTATGTCTAGTCTTTGATAAAAATTTGGTCAAAGTAAGAAAAAGAATTATATTTTAAGTTATAGAGACGGAATTTATATTCAAATACGACATCCGAATGAAAGTCATAAAAAAGCAGGAGAATTTGTAGCGAAGACACGCAATGTTATACTCAGCATTATAAATTTATAGAAAAGTTATTTATTAACTTTCTGAATTAATGACGAAAATAACCTGCTAAGTAATAAAATTTCAACACGCTTCAGTCACGCACATTTATTTTGGATATAAAATTTATTATTTTTCTTTCAGAAATAATATATTTCTAGATTTATTATATAAAAGTTCATTTAAAATTTGTAGTTTGTTCATGCTGTTTATTAGTCGAATTCTTTGATATGTTAATATTGATATTTGGATGGTGTTATAAGGATTCCTAGCTATAAGGACTTTTAAACTTAAAGAAAATGCAAACATTACATAAACAAAATCAAAAATCTACAAAATCTAATGACTTATTTCCCATATAAAGACCACGGAAAGATCTTCATTTTTTGATATTCCACATTAGCATTCATAAAATGAGAAATCAGAATACTTGGGTTTGCGCACATGCGTATTACAGGCGTTGGTATCGACGAGCTCAGAGCCGGAGCCCGGCCGCGCAGACTCCCGTCTAAATAATACAATAAAAATAATATTGCTTCTCTCGATTTGAATGACTTATTTTAAGTAGGCCGTCGTGGCGCAGCGGTATAAAAGTGTGACTGTAACGCGACGGTTGTCGGTTCGATCCCCACTCGAGATGAAAGTAAAGAAAAAGAAGATTTATTATGTACTAATATTTTCTTTTATCTCTGGCTCCAAGGGAAGAGCCCTACGTTGAGTTTCTTAACACTAGGTTTCTGCCTACCCTGCTATATGCGAGATACAGAGTGAAGCTGAATATAAAGTAAAATTTAATTTATATTCAATAGGCATGGCCCTACCAAGCTACATCACAGATTTTATTATACAAGACAATTGATCTTCGCACGCGACCTCGCTAGACGCGGCTAGTACAAATATTGACTGGAATTTTTAAATAGCGATCGGCTAATACCCAGCATCTTCTACTGTCCTTGATTTTTTACACGCAGGTATATATAGATATATAGCATCTGTTGAATGTACGAAAGCACACACATTATAGCTCGTTCAATTGTATAAGATCCATAAATAAACAACAATTGAAGCTATTTCTAATATACTTATCATTGAAATCAAATTAAATATTATTATTACTTTTTTTACGTTTCGATTTATTGTATGATTTATGTGATAAAATCTAAGGCAAAAATATTATTATTATAATAATATAAATACCTTTTTTAAGCTATCTATATAAGAGAAAATAATCAAATAACTAAATTAACTATACAAACTAGTTACATTTTAACTGATTCGTAACATATGAAATATCATAATAGAGAACTAAACAATGGTCTCACCGGAGACCTCCCGTAATGGCCGAGAGGTCCCAGGACTGCGCGTGTAATTCTAAACAGTATGTTACAAGAACGTCTGTATACGTATTATATGCAAATGGCAGGTAACAACCATGATAGTATAAATAATAAATTATTATTTAAGAAAATAAATTATTTTCTTTTACAATAATTATAATTAGATAGTAATTATAGGATTATTAGAAATATTCGTGGCGCAGCAGCACATGGGTGTGACTGTAACGCGACGGTTGTGGGTTCGATCCCCACTCGAGGAAGTGAAATATAATATATAATAATATAATATATATTTATTTACGTGTATATTTCCTTTTTTTCGTTGAGTTCTGCCACTCAACACGCAATGCCTCCAGAATTCAGCAGAAAGTGGCGAACAGAGTCTCTTAACACTATGTTCCCTCTGCCTATCCTGCTGTGTGCGCGATACAACGTGAAGCTGATTTGACTTGATTCAATATAGATTAACTATCAACACAAATTTATCATAGCAAAACTGATCATCACATTTTCGAAACGCAGTATCGTATTACTTTCACGGTAGGACAATTTTGTTATATTATCAACCGCTGCCCGTTTTCCGGGAAGCACCTCCTTCCTACCTTTACTTATCGGGCACAAGGTTTTTGCGTTGTGTGTGATTCGTATATACACACGTGGGTCTAAAATATTATTATATATTAAATTGTAATTTATTATATTATTTTAATTGACCAGTAGTAATTACATTGTACAATAGATACAATAATTAAATATAACAACATATTCATTTTATATATCTTTTGTATATTATGTAAATCTAAACATATTTATAATAAACCATTTATATACTTTAAGAGCTTGATAACGCTTGTTAGTTTATTAATTCTAGGTTACTGTTCAATCATACTGTTTGACGTGTGTCTCGTGTCACTAAATGAGGAAGGTAGCAGATGAGGAAATAAATTGATAATTTCTTTTATTCAATATATAAAATATTGAAAGTATATTTTTAACAATACTAATTGATTCTTATTTATGATACATGAATGTCAAATGCTATAAATAAATACTTTTTTTAGTTCGAAATTAAGTTTACTTCTATATATCAAACTCATTTCTTGAGTCCATTCGTGATTAGTCCGGCGCCTGGACGTTTCCTTATAAAGTATGACAAGATAAAGTATGACACTATTTATAGGCAGCGCTCAAAACTCATGAATAATATTAAAATTCATGAAATTTACTCGTTATAATTTCTGTAAATATAATATTAATTAGTGTATAATTATTAAATATTTTTTTTTATGATAGAGGAATAACTTGATTTTGATATATTAAAGCGTGTTTTTAATTAATAATAAGCAAAAAATTATAAACGATAAATTAATGGACACTCATTAAACATGAGATCTGTTTCTATCTGTCTGTTTACAGAGTGAAATATTCAAAAGTCTTGATCGCAATAGGAAGTAATTATAAACCACTCTATCTCAATTAATTTACTTCTTTCTATCATAGAAGAAATTAAAACAAAAAAAAAATATTTATAATAAATATAAAATTTAAATAAAATTCAAATAAACGTAATACATATAAATTTTTATACATAAAATAATATCCCGATATTGTCTCACCGAGCGTAGGGCGTGGAGCAGCTGCGCGGCGCGAGTGCGACAATCGAGACGTCCGCCCCTCCGAAGTAACTACCCCGTGGGCCATACTGGCTACAAGGGTTAATTTTGCATATTTCTAACTTCGATATGCTTAAATTATTAATTATGTTAAAAAACTATTTATAAATATTACTTAAAAACGACGACGATAAGTGCAAATATATAATTGCTGAATAATTTAATAAAATATTTGTATGATGATAGATATGGTCTTGGGTTTTTAATATGAACTCAAAATTTGGACTACGGAACAGAAAAGACAAAAAAGACAATACAGTTATTTTCTTTGATTGAATTCCTCATTAAATTAACTTAACTGCCAGACTACCGTCCAAATATATTCTCTGATCATGCCTACCAGTGTTGGGCATATACGCGGAGACCCTTGACACAAGCTTAAGGCTATATAGAAAAGATAGGAAATTTAGAAATAAGAAGAACCGCACAGATGCGTCCCTTGCTTGGTTAAAGTTGTTACAACGCTGTTATTTCTGATATATCTTGAGGATATAACGAAACAATTCATTATTAACATCACTAACACAAAAGACAAGAGTAAAAATGGATATATTTTTTAATAAATAATTTTAATAATAAGTATGTATAAATTTCATTTCATAGGTTTCTTTCTGGCTCTGTTTTTAGATTTTTAATATTCAATTTTATTCAGACAACATGTGTGAACAGGATGTTATTTTACACCAAAAAATATTTGACGTAACAAATGTGAGACAACTTTGGTAACTAGGCTCTAATTATTATAAACAAAAGTGGAAATCGTCATTGAAACCGTTATGTCTTGTGGCGTAACTTTATATAAATGCCAGTGTTCAAGATGATTTTTGATAATAAGTTATCATATTATAATTAGTATATAGTTTATGTAATTAGTTTTTTTTAAAGCTTCCAATAAATTATACAATTATATTAAAATACCTTTCAGTTCTTATATTTATATTAATCTTGTCCTTAGAATTTTAATAATGTTACTAACTATTTTATATATGAATTATGAATGAGTAGTGGAATAATATTAATAAATAAGACATATTTGAAGTAAGAAAATAAAATTCAAATATGCACAAAGTCTTATGTCACCGACACGTCCGTCCGGTGCCTACGACCAACTAACTAGATGCCATATGGTGCTTACAATGAACCCATACCGCTTTTTTGTATGAAACATTACACAGAAATATAATCTCTATATATAAGAGATAAAAGTGTAAATCGTGTGAATATAATACATCTAGAGACATTTGTAAATACGATCGATGTTGATACCAAACGTGTTTTTATAGTTACGGCACGCCATGTGAGTATCGCCTATCTGTGATCTTTGAAAAAGCCCAGTTACTTTGTAACCTTACTTAATTCTAAATTAACTCGATGTACGATACAAAGCTTAGAATATTATTATATTTAAATTTATATTCACATAAAATATAACAAAAAAAAAAAGAACAGTTCAAGAAATATATATTTAAAAATTATATTAAAACTCTAAAGTCTTCATTCAGATTTTTTTTTTGAGTTAATCCTAAATATTTTGCATCCCCCACGCCAAAGAATAATATCAATAGTAAGTTTCCTTTAAAGCCTTATCCACATTTGTAAAAGTTTTTTTTAAAGTATAGGCAAGCAGCATATTATCCACCCATTGGAGTCTAAGATATAATTGATTATAGCATTGAAATTTATAGACATCGGACATTGATTGGTTGTTAATAAAACGCGTAGGCATATTTTTAATTTCGTTTTCGTAATAAATATACTTTATTGAAGGTAAATTTTAAATTCAAATTTGCCATCTAAAATGTAAAAAAAAATAGATAAATAAATATATTTTGGAACTATTTATAAGATCGTGAATATTTTTTCTAAAAAAAATTATAGTCTAAACTGATTTTAAATACAATACTAGTAATTGCGTTATGATTTGTACAATATCCTTGAAAATCTGTTTAATCTGTTTAACTAAAGATTAGTCCGCTTCGACGCGCAGCACCAATCCCCGGGAACCTTCACCCTATTGGTGAATTTAAAAAGAAATTCAATTTAATCTTCTCCCCTTCTATAAGCTCTAACTGAACCGAACAATCGATTGTTTTTTTTTTTTCTTTTGTATTTTGAAAGTATAGCCGTAATCTTTTATGTACGGCCGGCCCGTAATAATAATATTTTATTAATAAGATTGAGGTCATAAATTATAAGGTTACTGCAATATGTGATTGATAAATGATTTTGTTTGAAATTATTATTATTAAATAAGAAATTCTAATTGATATCATATAGATTTCTTTTGTTTTGAGTGGAGAACCTTTTAAGAAATTAACTAGTAAGAAGTAGTACGTGAGTTTAAATTATGCAGGTATTGCAGGTGGATTGATTGATTTTAAAGAGGCCGTCGTGGCGCAGCGACACATAAGTGTGACTGTGACGCGACAGTTGTGGGTTCGATCCCCACTCGACGAAGTGAAATATTTATTTAGGTTTATAATTCCCGTTCTTTGCTCTGATGTCGAGGCAAAGCGCGGCGTGTCTGAAGAGTTCTGTCACGGAATGCCTCCAGAATTCAGCAGAAAGTGGAGAACGGAGTGTCTTTACACTAGGTTCCCTCTGTCTGCCCTGCTGTGTATGATACAGCGTGAAGCTGATTCTTTAAAATTACCACCAAGACAATCATCTTTTAATATTTTAGTAAAGTCTATTGTTCGTATCGAGATATTTCTGATTATTGAAAGTCTTCCATAGTGAGTTATTTTTCTATAAGGCAAATAAAATTTCCGTTATACAAAACGCTAATTCTATTATTAGTGATTTTTTCATGTGAGACATATGAAATTTTTTTTAACAATTTTTTTCAACATGAGACAAACAATCTGACAAATACTATGTCTGACCTGAGCATCAGACATATATAATTTTTTCAGCTTTCCTCTTTATACCGCACTCAACAGAGCAGGTAGGCTGTTTTTTTTAACGTATGTATGTGTATATATGTAATTTTATTTATATCTTATTACATATCCATTATCAATTATTTAAGCTGATCTAACACAATATAATCAATCATATATTGAACGAATAGGTACTAGATATCTCTCTATACTGTCAGTTATTACACAACACGCTGTAAGCTTACATTTATCTTAAGTTACCATGAGTCATTACTATACATTATACACTTATATATATACAGACCCACATGTTACCGTTTTCATATGCATATTCAAATAGGCCTAGAAAACGTTACATTCTAATAAATGTATAGAAAATATATCTACATATTATCATTGTAACGATTTTAAATGACTCTATTATTTGATTTTGCATGAGATCATGAAATAATTGCCTAACAATTGTTCTCAGTAATGTTGATTTGCATTTGACTGAAATTAAATCCATATAATAATAAATGTTACATATATCCATATAGTAATAAATGTATGTTATATATATCCATATATAATAAAAAAATAAAATAAAAAAAAATACTATATGGATATACATAACATATATAAATGTATGTTATGTATATCCATATAGTATTTTTTTCAGCTTCACGCTGTATCCCGCACACAGCAGGGTAGGCAGAGGGAATTAGGGTTTAAGACACTCTTTACCCCACTTTCTGCCGAATTCTGGAGGAATTGCATGTTTCTACGCAAAGTCAAGGCGCAGTCAAATTACGCATTTATGTGCTTGTATTGTATTTTTGTTTTTAGCTTCACGCTTTATCCTTTGCGAAGTAGCCACAGAGAACGAACCGCTAAATTATTACTAATATATTAAATTTTTTTTTCAAATCTGTTAAATCGTATAAAAACACATTATTTTTTCTCTTCTACCTCATCGTCGCTTGCTTATTCAATAATTATTATCAAATTATAGTCCTTCGCTAATTATAAATAAAATTATAGTCAGTAAATCTTTTTCAAATAAAAAATATTACTATTTGGAAAACAAAAAAAATCTAGTTCGATAAAATCGATACGATAAAAATAGCCATATAAATGAATATTAAAGTACTTTCTGAGTACTGACATTTACAAATGTGAAACTTTGACCACCACCTTAATATGATACCGTGATATTGTATTCTTTGTATAACTTATTGTTAATAACCACTATTTAATATATTTTTATAATTTTAAGTGGTTTCAATAAGCACAGTGTAACGGCACGGTAAGCGAAGTGAAAACGATATAGGGCTATATATAGGTACCGAAATTAAAAATAAAATTAAGGTATCTTCTAATATGAAAAACAACGGAGAACAAAAATCTTATATGGGTATATATAATTATTATGGTTTTATATAAATGTTTAGAATATTCACTTAAAGAAATTACATGACAAGCAAAGCAGAATATAATTTTAAGTCACTGTTCTGCATTTTCGATCCGAAGTCGAGATATTATGAGTGAAGTGGTGGAAACTCCGCCTTTTGCTCTACCGAAGCAGGAAAATAAAAATATCAAATTACCTTAAGGGAATCGCGCCTACCTAATCGAATCGTCTGATTGTATTATATATTCAGCCACCGTCCCACTGCGCAACAATTACCTCAAATGTAGAATTATACTTATTAAAATATTATTTTTCGATTAGACTTTACTATTCTAATATAAAAATACAATTTTCGATGTATTATTATTAATAAAAATAAAAAAAATATATTAATTAACTCTATATTCAATTTAAACTTCACCCACCAAGCCAAACTCAGTCCGACAGTCCATATCATGCGTTAATATTCCTACGCACTCCCAAACAACGAAGAAATTGTAATATTTCACTGATAAATTATTTTTTTATAACAAAATACGTCAAATCTTATAGTCCCTTTTATTTTTTCCTTATTGCATTTATATTCTTACGTCCAGAAGCGGACGTACAAAAGGCTGGGATGATGATGATTAAATTTGTTTTTTTATTCAAACTAAAATTTAAAAAGTTATACTTATAATAATGTCATAAAAATTATGTAACAATTTATTAGACTTTCAAAAAATTACAAAATTACCTATATATTTAAGTTCTATACATTTAAGATCATACTATAAATATATTACTTAGTTACCCTATAACCGAAACTCACTCGAAAGTCAAAGTCAATCTAGAATTCATGGTAATCACTCCAATTTTGGACCGAAATGCGCAAGTCCCAAGTCGGCGCAGGCGCGCCAGAGGTGCCTTTGTGGCGGCCATACTTTATTGCTTTTTTTAGATAAAACCCTTAAACAAAAATATCGCCATTCATGGAAGTCAGGTATAAATTTCACGTCAAAGGTTTTTATGCCTGCCTTTTAACAAGCGGCCGCTACTACGATTAGTTTGACGGAATTTCTGTTGAGGCCTTTTAGTTTTTTTTCCACAGATTATATATAATCCTGTTAATGTATAAATAATCCTGTAAGTCCCTTTTTATATAAATAAGAATAACTGGAGAATATGAGTATTTATGTAAATACATTAAATAATATTATATTTTTGTAAATTTTAATTTAATCTTATAACATTATGTCACGAATGCTTTATTTTTAAAATCGAAATTAATAAACAAAGCTATTTAAATTACTATTTTTGTAACATTACATCACATTTTTTTCCAATGTTACATTAAAAAAGTAAATTTTATTCATTAACAAGACGATAACACATAGTTTCAATCATAAAACACCGCTGACACAACATAACAATGAAAACAAACTTCATATCACGTAATATTTGGTGCATCTTCTATCTGTGGCAGTCATAATGCAATCACGTCACATGAAAATAACGATTTTCTCTCAAATGTCTTTAAAATTTTAAAAATTTACTAAATACATAGAATATTTATGTAAACTTACCTTTTTCAAACAGCCGCCAGCGTCTTGATTAGTTAAGAACGAGGAAAATATGGAATAAATTGTAAACACTTATGAAACGCGTCTTTCTACAAAGCTGCCGTGGAGCTTTCTCAAAGTTCAGTCGATGTCAACGAAAATTCTCCCTGGACTGCTTTACCATGCTCACCTAGCGCCATCTCTGCATGAACAGATACAATAATTAGAAGCTTCATACTTCTATGAGAACCATAGAAATTTTAAAGTTTCTCTGTAGAGGGAAGCTTTTTAATTGTTAATATCTTATTAATATTCATTATTTTATTAATCAATAAATATAAAAAATATTTTCAATGAAATTTAATTAACTTTTTAAAATAAATAGGTACGCATCACTACGTTAATAAGTCAAAGGGGCGAAACTTCTAATTAGAATTTTCATTCGCTATATAAAACAGAAGCACCACCTGTTAAAATGTTACAAAATTACGTGTTACTTGTATTGGTTGGTAGTTTTCTTATTTCCAAAAGAGGGCAACTATGCAATTTCCCGTGATAAAAGTTTTTGCGAAAACTTATAGATGTCGCTTTTTCATAATTACTATATAAAATATACATATTAGTTTTCAATACTATAAAATAATAAATTAATAAAATAAATCAGCTCCACGCTGTATCCCGTACACAGTAAGGTAGGCAAAGGGAACCCCTAATGTTCGTTCCCCACCTTCTGCCGAATTCTGAAGGCATTGCGTGAATGAAACAATGTTTTTAGTCAAATATAGTTTTGGCGGGTTTTGATACTAAGCTCTTCATTTCTTCGCTCCGGTGTCGAGGCGAGGCGCGGCGTTGCTTTTCGCCACTTAACATTAGACTGTCTTAAGACTTAAAAACTGACTATATTGGCAAGTAAATCAACTTATTACATTACCTATTTATATATAAAAACACCATTTGTCATATTATATACTGACAAAACTATAAAGCTATAGGCACACTTATATATGTAATTGTTAAAATTAAAAATCTGTACAAAATTTCAAAATTAAAATATTCTATTACACTTAAAAAAATTTTAATGTACTTGAGTACATTCTAAAGTTTGGCTTACATTTCAAAGCTCGAGATCCGAAACGATATGTATCGTAAGCTCTGTGTCACAGCACACACCACACACGACAATGACTACAGTACATTATTAATGTAGTGTCCGACCGCGAGATGTAAGATACCTTGCATTAAAGAACACTCACTGTCGCGAATCATTTTTCATGTGATGCCCACTGCGTCTTGTATGACATTGTGTCGACCGATAAAAGCGTTTAAGGTAAAACGCGACCACAAATCAAGTTTGGTGAAATATAATCTACAATTCGTATAGTAATATATTACGATTATTCTATATCTGCTTCACGCAGCATGGTAGGCAGAGGGAACCTGGGAATCTGGTGTTAGGACACTCCGTTCCACACTTTCCGCCGACAAGTGGCGGAACTCAACCTGACTGGAGTGTAGAGGAATTTAATATATTACTACTAGTGGGAATCGAACCCACAAGCGGCCGCGTTTACAGTCGTATACGTAATAAG
>JBAIZZ010000770.1:0-12847 GCA_037355905.1 Heliconius aoede | reverse complement strand
CAAGTACTTTTTTTTTTATTTTTCTTGGTGATCGTTTTACGTTCATATTAACATATTTAACATGTTTGTGTGTTCAAAATGAAATATTACTATTATTATTATTGCAAAATAAACTATTCGAAGTAAGCAGGAAATCAAATCCGCAAATAATCCACAACATTGACGTTATTAACCTTGAAGGATTGACACGACCTCCCAATTGACAATGCCTTGAATTTCAACACACACTGAGTAGATGATAGGTCTTCATTTGTAAATTGTTTTTTAATTTGCTTATAATTCCCATTAGGTGAGTGGCAGTTACTTCGTCATCCCACACTTTTATCTATATGACCTTATAAAAACAGTAACAATTGTTATGAATCTTTGAATCCATAATAATCCATAAACTTTTATCATTTACTTCTCATGACCCCTTAATTTACTTTATAGTCTTTTTAAATTTAATTCTTCTTTTCTATACTCCGTATGTAATAGAATATTATATGTATTTTTATTATTAACATATAAATTTTTCTTTTTACTTCGACACGTTATTGACATTTCGAAGACAAATTCTTTTCCGTGCCACTCACTTGCGAGGCCTCGTGATTGCGAATACGTTTTCATTGACGGTGAATTATACTTTGTATTTATATATCTAAAATAATGTAATAATTTGTAACTTTATGTAAAATGAGCCAAGTTTAAAAGTAATATTATAACCATACGTGAACCTTGACTCAGTAAATACCTAAAGGTATTGAAAGTGGAAAGCCTTGGTATTATCGGGACTTACATGATTATTTAGTAAGAACTGCTGCTGCGATTGTGAAAAATCTTAAGGTTATTTTGTATAATTTATGTCACCGTTGTAATATACTAATGTCCTGTTTATGCTAAAAACTTGTGTGATGTTTAAAGTTTTTTTTTTATATTAATCCACCAGCGCAGTGTCTGTCTGTACATACAATAATGGTTTGATTCCTACTCGAGGAAATAAATTAATTTCATTTTCTCGCTGTGGTCTCGATATTTGGGTGAAACGTGGGTAGCGGTATTTTAAGAAAAAATATATAATAAAGTATGTTTTCATATATCGTTTATAATATTGATATTACTAGAAGTATTGGTTACTGAACTTTGTGACATGATAAACGGCAAGAAATCAGAGCACGTTTCCTCCGATACGACACGAGTGATAGTTATATGAACGCTTTATGTTCTGCATTCTTTAAGAAATTGATGGTATATTTGTAACAATTTTTTCCGACCGCTAAGGAAGGGTTATGTTTTCTTTTTCGCGTATCTTGCATGTGTGTATATAATGTTCTTTATTACTTCATATATCTAAAACCGCTGAACGGATTTACATAGTTGAGGTATCGTTAGATTCGTCTTAGCAGCCCCAGTGTTCTTAGATAGGTGACGTTAAACAAAAATAATCATAGAAACTGTGGGACGCCATTCAACTTAGTAAAAAAAATTGTTTTTTCCAAATACATAATATGGGTATCTAATTCAAAAGCTCAATACGAGAATTTAAAAAAAAATATTTCATGATTATTATAACCGTAATACTAATAAAAATAAACGATAACAAAGTTGAAAAATATAGACTTTGTGAAAAATATTTACTTTCTGAAACCGGTGGAGTTTCAATGCAACACGACAGGGAATGCGATAAAGGGCCGAATAAAATATAATATATAATAAACATGCTCTAATAATCCTAATGAATCCTAACAAAAAGTGAAAAGTAAAAAAAAATATTAAAAAAAAAAAACAAAAATATCAAGTGCATAAAACTAGAACGAAAAATAACAAGCCCAATAGTTTATTAGAATTATAAGAGTCGGGATCTATAAATATTGGGTATATATATATATGCTCTAAATTTATATGTATTTAGTGTGGAATCGAATTTCCATACTTTTATTCGTATATTCCAAAGCTTACTTAAACGTTTTATTATAGTGTATATTATAGTTTTTAGTGCATACGAGTATACTTAAATAGTTTTTTTTTTTAAGTCATCGTAACAAAAACTATACTAGTTGTTTTACGAAAACACAGGTAACAAACTTACTTTAAAATTTAAATTGAAGATTTTTTTTGAATAAATATTTAATGTCCTTATTTGATTCAAGGCTGCTATGCAAATTAAACTTTAAAACAGTCGCTAACCAAATATAAAGAATAGAATAAAAACTATTGTATACACTGTAAGAAACTATTAAAGTATGTAAATAAATCAAAATTAAATATCAAATAATGTAATAAGCAAGCGCACAACTACGAGTTGACTTTATTTTAATATACCTATGTTCTGAAATATGATTAAAACTCTTTACCTTCCTTCTTTAGCTTCACGCTTTATCCCTAGCGGGGTAGTCGGAGAGAACGGGGCGCCAAACGCTACAGTCTCTACATACCTCTTTCGCCTCGTCCACTGTCATCAATCAACCTCTTCATGCATGCCCTCCGGAGGGGTCCTCATTCTTTTTACGTGAACTTCCTCCAGTATCTTAGATACTGTGTTTTCGAAGTTCAATCTCGAACTCTACCCTTTTCAGAATTTAACGTACATATATTTAAAACTAGCTGCCCGCGCGCGGTTTCACCCGCTCCTTTTTCATATAATATTAATTAAGTTTATATAAAGAAACTTGGTTGATTATTTTAGCTTGTGCTTATCTATTCAATATCTTTATGCTTATCTATCTATTCTGTTATATAAAAAAGATAAAAAGTCTAAATGTTGTTACATAACCTTTATCGGTTAGCTCGTAATTAAATGTTAAATATTGTTTGTTTGTGTATTAGTATCGCATATGAAACTATAAACACTATAATAAAAACATGATTATTTTGATTTTTGTTAATTTTAATCACAGAAAGATACTTCAATTTTAGTTATATGTATTAAGCGTAACGTGCTCTTATAAAAACGAAACCCTTATAATATCAATTCGTTGTCTATCCCTCTGTCTGTCCATCTGTCGAGACCATTTTGCTAAAGTTCACGTCGAGATGTCCAGCTGAAATTAATATCATATATACAGGTCAGAGACAGTCCCTTGGAGCACAGAAAAAAATAAAACTTCTATGTAAACGCAATCCAAAGACGTATTTAGAACTGAAAAGAGAAAAAAAATATGAAACTTGGACATTTATAGATATGTCACAAATAAAACCAAGACTAACTTATATGATTTTCATGCCACACAAAATACTTAAATACGCCCAAGTAAGTACAAATTAAAGTTTGTGCCTTAAATAAATTAAAAAAAAATTATTTCTGTGCTTAATATATTCTGCATTCTTGGATGGCGCATTGTGTCTTTCACTTCTCTTTGTAAATGAGGATGTTTATTGTTTACAGATATAATTGTTATACTTCTTTATCGCTTATTTAAAATTATTGCTGCAGTCTGCTTGAAGGTGAAAGCATTGCATGTCCAGGAAAAGGAAATACAGATTTTGCAATTTTCTACTGCCGATTATTATCATCTTCAATGTTAATTTGTTGAAAATATATTCAAGGATAGTTTACAAAGTATGTTTAAACAAAATCATCTTCTCGCTATACCCCGCAGATACATACCATACGCATAGGTAGGCAGAGGGCACCTAGTATTGACACTCCGTTCCCCTTAAGACACTTTCGTTCCTCATTTTCCACCGAATTCTGGAGACATTGCGTGGCGCAATTCAATACTTTGCCTCGTTATCACAACGAAGAAATGAAAAATATATATATATTTCGTTTTCTCGAGTGGGAGTCGAACCCACTACTTTTCGCGTTTTCAATCACACCCTTGTGGCCATGCGCCACGACTGGCCTCGATCTGATCGATTCGATTAATGATCGATTAATGATAACATTAAATCACGTATCTATTAAATGACTGCATAATATCACGTATATGATACAGAGAAAACTAAATATTGTCGGTGATAATTTGTAAACAGTTGTAGCAGAATACAAACGGCAGAATAATATAATATAAATACAATTCAGAGATAAAATACAGGCATTGGTTTTGAATGCTCATACAAATATTACTTCGTTAGTGCGTGGAATACGGAAACTGGTCGACTTGGCTCCTCTCGGCCAATCAATGAGGAAATAAACAATAGGCGAACTTTACTTGTACAGTATTTAGTTCATTTAACACGCTAATATTGAATGGAGAAACACTTTTAGTTACATTTACAATGTACGAAATTAATTGTACAAATTTTACTTAATTATGTATATATAACTAAAAATTTTCATTAGTTTCATTTAAATTTATGTATATTATTTTTTTGTCATTAGAGTTTACCTACAGAGTTAACCTAGCGATTACACATACAAGCGACCTGCTTAGTTTGATTTTATTTATTATTTTGTTAATAAATAACGACGTTGTATATCTATGTATCTTTAAGAGAATTTTATTATAAAAACGCATTTGAGGAAATCGTTGTGATGACGAGGTAAAGCTCGGCATTTAGTTGCGCCAATCAACACGCAATGTCTCCAGAATTCGGTGGAAAAAGAGGAACGAAAGTGCCTTAAGGGAACGGAGTGTCCACACTAGGTTCCCTCCAGCTAAATCGCTATATGTCGGATAGAGCGTGAAGCTTAAAAAAGCTATTAAAGTTAATATAAAACGTTGATTACATAAAATCTAGCTTCAATAAATGCAATTTAATAATGTTTATTGTGCTTGTTTTATATGCGATAAACGATTTCACTTACACAAATTGTAGCATTAAACTATTAAACATTAATATTAGCAACAACGTATAATTATTTTGTAAGTTAATGTCAGTTTTTAGATTTTTCGGCAGCCTTGTGCTGTAAGTAAGATACGCAGCCAGTTCCTCTTCCTTGTTTTGCGTTTGCAATTGTGGTGCTCTGCTGTTTTAACTAAATCTTGGTAGCGGATTTTTTCGTCATCTCCAGTGGTTTTATTATATATGATATCTGTCTAAATGAGCATCACTATTATTTATTAAGTGTAATATGTACACGTAATGGTGATCTGTGTTGACACATTATGTTTTGCTTTATTGTAAGAACATCATTATTTTTAGGATGGCGTTGAGTTCTGCCACTCAACACACAATGCCTTCAGAATTCGGCAGAAACCCTCGGCCTACCCTACTGTGTGCGGGATACACCGTGAAGCTGATTTAATTTTTTATTAATACATTTTGATATAATTATACAGAAATTAATAACAAATATGAAAATTACTTCAGTATATTAATGTACCAGTAAATCTCCATAGCTTAATTAAATCTTCATTTAATTTGAACCGATTTTATTGCGGCTTCCCTCCCCTGCACATTGTATCAAAGAAACGACGAGCCCCGAAAATTTATGTGCCTTTTTTATCTAAAAGGAATTTTGCAACCATACCGGGCTTTCATTTCGCTGAAAAGCGCAATTTTCCCCATTCTATGTCCGCCTAGTGAAATCGTTATCGTGGTAGGTACGCTGCGGCGGCGCCCATTTCCTAATAGCAGCATCGCGTGTATTTAGGTTCTTTTTTTTTTATTATTCTGGATTCATCTGAAACCTCTGATTGGGTTATTAATATCAAAAGAACTATGTTTATTTTATGATAATTAGCTGAGTCGAGAAGTCGGCTTGCCACTTTTGATTCGATGTTGATTTAAACCATATTTCACTCTTGATCCATGGAAAAATTTCACTATGTATTTAACCAAACAATCGACAACTTTAAACTCTTTATTCTTTTCCTTGTCTTATAATAGTAAATCAATACAGTAATTTCAAACACGAAATTCCACATAGTCCCTGTGGAGGTAAAGTCGTTAGTTTTTGGCGAATTAGACTTGTGTTCTCAACGAATAGCACATTCGTTTATTTTCAGGCGAAAATGGCGTATGTGTCAAATTAATAAGCTGAATAGTTTTCTAGCTGGCGCCTTCTCTTGTCTGGGACAACCACTTTTATCGTTTCTGAGACTAACTGTATTAGCTATGACACCTATAGATCTCGATAGAACGGTGGGATAAATAACAACGAGCTGTTGCTACTTCTTTTATTTTGGAATAAGTGTAAAATGAGGCCATTCCTGGCCCAGGGGCAAAGTGTGACTGTAAACGCGATTAGTTGTGGGTTCGATCCCCACTCGATGAAGTGAAATTTTTATTTACATTTATATTTCGATTTCTTCTCTCTGGTTTCGAAGCAAAGGGCGGCGCTGAGTTCTGCAACTCAACATGCAATGCCTCCCAGAAATCGGCAGAAAGTGGGGAACGGAATGTGTTAACACTAGATTCCGTCTGCCTACCCTGCTGGGATACAGCGTGAAGCTGAATAATAAAATAACCTGATATATTTACAATAATTTAAAATATTAAAATAATTCAAATAGATCTTTTTGTACATTTCCAAGTATAGTTAACAACATGAGCATTGTACCATAACACACAAATGAAAATTTCCAAAATATCGATTATTATTATTATGGTTTTTTCATTATTATTCCCCAAATGCCATTATATCATATGTATTTTTATGTATTTATGATATCATATCATATAACCACTATCTCATATACATTTTGAACTCTTTAGAATCATACCAAATTAAATATAAAACTATACTGGAAACGGTCTAAGTCTGAATCGATTTTATTTATTAAATAGAAATGGCTATATTTTAAACAAGGTCTGCTGCTCTGCTGCTCGTTTAAAATACAACGTTGAATAACTATGAATCGATGATCATTCTGTACAATACGATAAAATATTTGAACAACAATAATAATTCAGTGGAGGAAAAAACTAGAGGGTCGTTTAGAGATCCGACGGGAATTCTCATCGCGTCCTGTTTTGTACACTCCGAGTGTAAGTAGAAGGTACACGGAAATGTTTAGATACCTACTATGAATGCTGTGCTATTGTGTTTCTCGGCACTGTACCAGTGTTGTATATTTTTACGAACGAATATGTATTAGGTTATTCAATAAAGTTTTAATGATAATATACTAAAAAAAATTAAAGACTAAAAAAACAATGCAAATTAGTGCTGCGCTGAATTGATTAAAGTCATGTATATAAATTTAATATGTTTCCTACAGCCGGCAGATATATTATTTTTCTAGGAACCGAGAATTAATTAAATTAATATACCTATTAAGTCTCGCTAACCTACTTTATACAGGGTGATTTCGTCGGCACCACTTTAAATGAAACCATAGTTTTAAGTACCCTCCAAAAGCGTAATACAATTTTTTTTCAAAAATGAGAAAGTTTTTTTTTTCAAACAAAACAAATAATAAAATTATCGTTGTAAATTATAACGCCATTTGTTAAGGACGACGCACGCACACAATACTATCAAAAGAACACCGCCGCACACGCCTCATTCCGATATTGAGTCGTAGGCATTGGCGATAAAATTCAAAATTGTTTAACCTTTCGTAGTATTTTTGTAGTAGAAAGTGTTTAAGTTATTGGTATCTATGCGTAACTAACTGCGTCACACGAAATACAGATATGGATAAAAATCGTGAAGTGGAAAAAAATCGTGAATATATGCTATATGCTGTTTCCGTAAAAGGTTCGCTGATACTTCCACCCTGTATAAAAAAAGAAAAAATCTTCTGAATAGGTAGGTACCTGCCGTTCATTATATTTCACCTTGATCTATATTTATTACCTAAAAAAAATTCGTACTTATGCCGACCATCGTACTGTTTTAGTATTTACGTTTATATTCAATATAGAGATATTATAAGAAAGTACCACAATATGACATAAAGAATTTCAAATTAAATTATAACGAAAGAGAACCCCTCCATGCCGGACACTGTACCTGATCGTGCGCCGCGATGCGCACCTCCGCTCCACCTCGTCGAGGAAACAGCGACTCGAGCAGGTAGCTCGCGCTTCGCCGAACTGACGCTCAGTGCGCGCGTTCTCTCGCCGCCGGTGGTAGTGTCCGAGTTGCGCGGGCGCACGCGCAACGCCGCGAGCATGCTGTCCATGCCCATCTGGTGAAGTGTCATCCTAGTGACGTTGTGATACAAACAATCGATATGTCCTGCGAACGGCGAACGAAGGCCGCCCGTTTCCTTGACCTGCGGTGAGTTTGCCGCATCACGCTTCCTGTCGCGACGGTGCGATCCTTTGTTGAATCCTCGCTAAGAATTACATGTGTCCATCTCTTTTTAACGCGATTGCCTGCGGTACGCCGCTGAAAGTGCGTGTGTCGTGTTCGCAATAATATTATTCTTATAAGACTAATCGTCCAGTGATATTTTTTTATCCTCGGAAACTCTTCAGGAAATGAATATTAGTGCTATTATTCCTTCCAAGGATTTCACAAGTTGCTTTGTAATGAGGTTCCAGTTGGTAATGTTAGCATTTAAACGTATAAAACGATTACCTTCAACCTTGACAGAAAAACTTATGAAACCAGCATCCTTACGCTTGGAATCTTTATAAAATAACCGACCATGATTTTCTCCAACCTACACTGAAAAGTATGGATTTGTACTATTATGATAAAACTTACCATCGTCATATATGCTAATTTTTTTATGTACTGTAGAAATTTCTATATGTATATTGCGTACTTGCGCACTACATAACAAGATTGTTGGTAAATAATAACTAATAATAATACATATATCTGAAAATTGTCTATTAATGTAACTTAATAAGTGAGACAATTATTTTTCTTTTGGAATGCAGTTGGCAATAATGGGTGAGACACAACACAGATGTAGGGCGCTCCCCGCCTCTCCTTTCGGCCTTGAAAGGCTCTTGACCAGACCAGCGTCGTCGATATTGTATTTATTGCAACCTCCACGATCTGTTCCGGCGAGGTTA
This sequence comes from Heliconius aoede, assembly GCA_037355905.1. NCBI lineage: Eukaryota > Metazoa > Arthropoda > Insecta > Lepidoptera > Nymphalidae > Heliconius > Heliconius aoede. Next base: position 4,003 of record JBAIZZ010000770.1, on the reverse strand, counting down.
TTGACGCCTCACGACACGACAATTCGTTTGCATGGGAACATGCGCATGGTGGTACCACTGCCACTACCAGACCGCTAATTTTCGCATTCTCCTTGAATCGTTCGTTCTCACGTCGATCCTATTTAAATCTGCAAGTACAATACCTATTACGTCACTTGTATGTTAACTTCCGCCTTTGAAGTTTCTTATTTGATAATGTGAGTCACGACACGACACAATGTGCATGTTACCACCAAACTTGTTTGAGGTTTCTGTAAAGAAAAAAAAATGTTAAGTGTAATGTCCTAAAACCGATTAAAATAATGTAATTATATTTTAAACTTGCCTTTAAATAATTTATACGTCTACCCGCATATTGTAGTTTTCATACTCAAGAAATATCTATAAATATACTCGTCAGACAACTACTGGCAAAGGATCGATGCCCAGCAAGCCCTAGGTGAAGGCCGATTGTTTTAGTTCTTCGCCCTTTAAATAAAGACAACATCTCAAAGAACACTCACTACACTTACAACGCAGTACTTAAGTCGTATTTCGATATGGAACTCTTATCGTATTTTGATCAAAAATACACTCCAATCAAGAACCTTAAGTCTTTTAGAAATGCTTCAAAATAGGTTTGATATTTTTTATAATAAATAATTATTTTATAATAATTAATTAAATTAAATATTTATTATAAATAATTTAGGTATACAAATTGTAAATTTTAAATAGAATTATTGATTATTTTGCTCGATCTACTCTAAGATAAGTTCCGAATGTAGCTACCATATGGCGACAGATCGACACTTCAAAGCGAATGAGGTCAGCATATGTTGCCGCTTTCACTCCCTACAACACAATCACTGTTACACACATAAACATATAGGCGCATTTCCGAATAATAATATTTATCCGGTTTTATTTTTCATTAGTATATAAAAAGGTAAATATGTAGATGCGATTATCAAAAGATCTACTTACACCTCAAATTATATATTTATATTAAAAAAAATCTAATTAGTTTAAAAACTGGATTCAAAAAAAAACTTAGCATAAGAAAAATATTAATGAATCATTAATAAAAGCTAATTAAAATAATTTAAAGAGGTGCACATGCATGCACACGCGCCAGCATAGACGAGGGTAGTTTTAGCCGACAGCAGCTGGTAACCCCGAGAGTGAGTCACGTCCTCTATCTGTGCCCCACTGTGGGCCGGGGTGCGTGTCAATGACCCCACTTGCAGCCCCACAGTACATATTATATGCCACACGTTTATCCTTTGCCCTTTGTTGCTCTCTCCATTATTTATAGGGTTTTGCTCGTAGCGTACAGCCCTGTGCATTTCTCATTTGCACCCACTCATGTTATCAAATTTATTAATTTTATATGGTACAGTGAGTTTTGGTGTTCTTCAAATCTTTGATCATCGATTTGATTCCCATATAATATTAAAATCTATACAGATATATGTTTAATTACCTATGAACAGTCACCTTGTGTTAGTATGAATATTGACGTCATATTATCGCTTGCCGATTGGATTTAATCTAATGCTTATAATATAATAATGAGACAGCATTTATTACTATGTAGAACTGTATGGAGGATACGTACAAAAGTCTCGTCTCTCTCTCTCGGCACCACAGTACCGGTTTCCAGTTCCATCTGCAACGGCGGACGAACCACCTACAGAAAAACAAACGAAAAAACAATCGATCGCCGGTTTTGTTTTCTTTATGTGGGTTTTCTGAAGCTAACAATCTTGCTTTGTTGCTATTTTGCCTTCAGTGTGTAGAAGAAATTTATAAAATAACTAAATAATAATATTATATTTATAACTACATTATTGTTTTTTTTATGGTTGAAACAATTTTTTCTCCGTTTGAATAAATTAGTGGATTTATTTTTAATCTAAGCCCTAATCGTATTTCTTGGCGCCTGAGATCGATCTCTGCAATCTGACGCCTTTATTAAATATTGTGCAGAGCTCTTTACGAAGAAAAATAGCTCCGATGGATCGTTTTAAATAAAATAATTCGTTTATTAATATATTTTACAGTCAGACAGCGTCTGATTATAAAGACTATGGTTGTAGGTTCGATTCCCTTTAACGAATGTTTTTATTTTCCAACGTTACGTTTCACCACTGAACTCTCAATACCTCCAAAATTTCCACTTTTACCAGCACTGTTGAAAACTTTTCTAAGTTACTTTAATTTCTTATTACGAATTTCTTAAGTATAAAATCTTCCTATCGGTTTGCATTATGAGCTGGTAGAAACGATTCAGGAAAATAAATTATTCAAATCTGAGCCTCTCGTTGCCTCCTCCTTACTTAGAGCAATCTAGAGGTACAAATTTCACAAAAGCATTTGTTATTAATATATTTTAAGCAATTTATACGTGTTAAAGCTATGAATATGTATATCGATTATATTTTATTAAACAAAAACTAATGTATGGCATTTATTAGTTTGTCAAAACATTAACAAAAACTATAAAATTGCGTTAGTTACCTAAACATATAACGTATTACATTAATAAATCGTTACAATAATTTTTGGAAATTGTAAACGAAAATATTTCAAACATGTCTGAACTTCTGAATATCGAACCCACAACGACCACCAGTACTTAGAGTCACGATGCACGACGATCGTACTTCAACAAATTACAGATTGAAATGATTAAAAACTAAAATATTCAATACTTTCTTTCAAATATACAATATGTCTAAGAATAAACTTATATCTGTGGACTTTGCGGGAGGTAACTATCGTTTATTTCAACTTTTATTTTTTGTAATTTCCAGATGTTTCGCGTTGGATTCTTTAAAAAAAATGTGTTTTTTTTATTTCGCCCGAGCCATTTATTCCTCATTAGATATACATTACGGAGTTCTACGTTGAATAATATCGGTATTTCATTTGCAAAGATGAGATCGTTCAACACTGGCAAGGCATTTTAAGGCGGTGGGTGCGAGGGTGCTTATCTTAACGCGGGGTGAGGGCGGGCGTTACACTTTGTTCTCGCCTCCCTTGCGTGCCACATCTCGCTACCACTTTGGATATTATCCGACTTTGTCTTTATGCTCTTCTTCTTCATATAATTTCGTATATTTTCTAGCCATTACTATATTTAATACCGCCAAAATTATTATCCCTTATAACCTAATGTATATAATATTAACAAATATAATGTATGTAATGTTATTGTTTGTGCAAGTAAGCGGCTATTAAATTATAATCAAAGTTTAAAAGCATCATCAAATCATAAGCGTGGGACTGTAAATGCGACTGGTTGTGGGCTAGATGCCCACTCGAAGAAATGAAATATTTTCATTTTCTCGCTTTAGTAACGAGGCACAGCGCGACTTTGAGTTCCAAACTTTGAGGTCCCCTGTCCCTACCCCGCTATTTGCGGGATACAGCGTGAAAAACAATCTCATCACGTTGCATAGTGATGCGCGATGTGTGGATGATAATGGGTAATGCTGTACACCAAGTCCCAAAGCCCACACAGTTCCATGGTATGAAGGTTGTTTAAATTGTTTGCGCCTTCATCGTGTTGTTAAATCCTATTGTGTGCCAATGTTCAGCCGAACATTCAATGACCTAGTTTTTAGTCTATTGTCAAACTTTTATTTCCTCGTTTAGACTTTCCTTTTTTCGTCACTAAATTTTTGTCAGAAAAAAAATTGTTGCCTGTTTCTAAGTCACTTCTTTTTGGTTTTTAATATTATTTATTTTTGCCAAAATTGATCATAATGCTGTGGTGTCTTGCTTGGATTAAGGCAAAAGATTTTCGTGCACAATCGTTAAAGAGGCGGTCAGTGGGAGTATTTATTTATGCAAGTCTTGCGAATCTCTGTTGCGGTTGTTTCTGAAAGCAAAATGAAATATTTAGTGTCTAATGCAAGATATTTTTTCATACTTATGTATGCATAGTAATTAGGTATATTAAATTACCGAAGCGTAATTAATTTGGTATTTAGGTTTTACCCTCACAACAAGATTA
>JBAIZZ010000769.1:0-12850 GCA_037355905.1 Heliconius aoede | reverse complement strand
AAGGGGTGAGTGCTCTGGGGTGAATGTAATTTTTTATGCGTTTTTTTCCCATCGAAGGAAACCGTCGCCGGAGGTGCCATTACGCCACGGCTTGTTGAGAATATTTTAATTATAAGGCATTAGCGCGTTTTATGATAGCACTCTCGCCCGGGTTTATAAATGATCGAGAGCTAAAGTAATTAAATATTTGAATGCGGTGTAGATTTCCGCGGGGACTCGGAAGGAAGTGAGATAATGGTTTCGAGGCACTCTCGCGGCGCCCTGGTGCCCTGGTGGATATAAAATTCGATCAAATTATTGCTTAATGGACGTCCAAATTACAATGGCGAATGGACCGTGGAATGAGTTTGTACTTTGCTTTTGTGTGTATTTTTGAATGTTATAAGAAATTTTATATTAAAGAAGTATTTTATTATTTGACATTGATTAGTATAGTAATGTTATTTAAATTTAATTAGTTTTTATTAAAAAGAATGAATAATCAGGCTTTTAAAATCAAATGTAAAATCCACATTTAGTGCTTATTTTCCAGCTGTTTCTGAAATAAATAATATATTCGGAAAATGGGATATGGAGTGTCTTAACACTAAATTCCCTCCGCCTACGAAGATGAAATAGTGACGCTAAAAAAAATATTTTCACATATTCCTTTTAAATCATTATGTTCTTATTATTCTCAATAAATTAGCAGGCTATTGAAAACTAAATTGTAACCAGTTTCCCTCTGAGCTAATATATTATAGATAAATCGTATCGGAAGTCATACTGAAAAACTAATAGTTTTCTTGAACACACGGCGTTGATTGATGACTATCTAAAAACATAGTTCTATTCACTTTGTAAAGAAAATAAGATCTTTATCCTTGTCCAAAGGAAATCGTTGGCTTCGTATATTAATATAAACCTATGATATTTTAGTGATTTTTTTTAGCTTTAGCCTGTATTCCGGAAATAGCATGGTAGGCATAGGGAACCTAGTATTACGACACTTCGTTATCCACTCAATATTCCAATAAATATAATATAATATAACACATTCTTATTTTTTTGCAAGAATAAACAAGGAGAGAATAAACATAATATAATATTTTTCTCTCTAAAAACGACATTTTCCAAACCTTATACCAGCTAACTGCATCAACACATCTACTCGACGAGTGTAAGGAGCGTGAGCGCTGTTAATTCTATTAGCGCAAAGCGGATCCACGTATTTACATGTAGTTCTGCAAACGACTGACACCTGCCTGTATGGTTTCTCGATGTTCACATGCTCGCATATCACTACTATGTAAGCTTATACAAACTTATAATAGGAAAATATATATGATATTGTTTTGAACACACGATACAGATGAAAATTAAAAAAAAATACACTGAAATCTCTAATGATCGATACTGGTCAATATTTCTTCTATTTGAGAAAAATAATGATAAGAATCTATATAAATAGTTTAAAAAATCATTAATTACTTATACGCGAATGCGAATTATGAGTAATTTAATGAAAACCATTTGAATACATTAAAAGTAATAAAATAGATTTCATTAAATGACTTATAAATCACATTCTGACTGAATTCTGACTCTAATTCTATCAACTGGCAGCATAAGCTGGCACAGTGTAATGGCACAGTGTAATGGCATTACCCGTTAATGTAAGTAGTATTAACATAGTATCCTCAAACAGTATAATTATAGTACATCCTCCGCACGTCGCGTGTGATGTAATACAATTTACTACTTTACAGTTTATCAGTTATACGTTTCCTTTTTTACATCCCTTCACCTCGACGCTTTAACTATCCCGGGGATATCCGGGTACCGAAGCGGCGAAACTCAACACGTCGCTTTGCCTCGACGTTGCTTTACTTGCCTGTAATAAGTTGAAATTGTATATAGAATAATTTGATTAATAAATATAAATACATATTTAGTTCACATTAGACACATTTTTTGCGCTGTATTCCGTATGTAGGACACTCCGCTTCCCACTTTCTGTCGAATTCTGGAAATATAGCGCGTTGAGCGGTGGAACTAATCGCCGCGCTTAGCCTTTACACCAGAGCAAAAAAAGAAAATATTTAATTTCTTGGATTAGTAATCGAACCAACAACCTGTCGTATTTACAGTCACGCTCATTCATCATTTACAGCCTCAGCGCCACGTAAGAAAGATACAATAGATATAAATTTTATTAAATAATTATTATTAAATAATATTGTTTAAATATTACAATTATAAATTTAAAGTGAGTAAATTAAAACGAAAATGGTAATGGTAAAGTCATCTAAAGATGATCATCACGAAAATATAAAGTCATTTCACTATTACTGGAATAAAAAAAGGAAATTAGTAAATGAATAGTCTCCACCTACAGTTTTCTCTAATTGCGTGTGTTTGCAAGGTATTGATGCAAGGCCTGCAAGCACCGATTATATTATAAACTGCTTTCTAAGATTTTTTACCGTCATTTTTAAAGTGTTTACAAAGTTATACATAACTATAGAGATATATCTTAATTTGTATATATAGAAACGAATATTATATTATTTTTCTTATTTTTACGTTAAACATTTTATTATGTATTTTAATGATACTTTACTTAAATTTCTATGGAATCTGACTCATATACACACATACAGTATTATTCAATATATATATATATTATGACGTGATAAAAAATATTATTCAGTAAATTTAATACATTTTGTTCTCGCTAGAAAATTTTAACAAAAAATAAAACATGCTTAAACAAAAAAGTGTGGGAAAAAGTATCAAAATGTAACTTAATGTTACATTTTAATTGACATGTGTGTGAGTGTAAACAGGTTGTGGGTTTGATTTCCACATGAGGAAATAAAATATTTAACATCTCTTCACTCTGGTGTCGATGCAAAGCGCAGCGATAAGTTTCACCATACAATGCCTCCAGAATTCGGTGAAAAGTGTACAACAGAATATCTTAACACTAGGCCTCCTCCTCCTAGTCCTCTGCCTATCTTGATATGTAAAAATACTGCATGAAGCTAAAAAGAAAAAAAAAAAATGAAAACTCATTTACTTACTAAAATAAATTTCCTCTCTAATCGATTATTATCTATCGGAAACCACACATCGATTCAAGACCAATATCACCACATTTCAAGCAAATAAGCCAAGGAAACAAAACGCTGACACTCCTGACCCTGACAGTATGCTGGTCCCAGCACTTGTTTGGCGATCCACTTTAATTACCATCCATCAGTTTGACGTAGCTATCTCAACGTACATCGATGCCCTCCGAGTAAGGACTTGAAGTAATTGATGTCACTAATGTAAGCGTCTTTGGAGACGTTTAGAACGTCCTATGCGTGTGTGGAAGCTACGTAATTTTAAGATAGAAATATTAATGAAATTTCATTATAATCAAGAAAAAAAAATTAGATTTTTATATAAATGACTATAAATGTGTTTATCTGTTAGAGTATTTTACTCTAAAATATAAATAAAATAAATGCTAAAATTTATTTTATAGGACTTTCGTGCTATAAAAATTTTTAGTCACAATAAATGCTTACCTTATACTATTCCAATAATAGTAACCTTAATGAGATGTAAATGAGCGAAGAAACGGCCGACTCCGCTCGCGTTATAATAACGCGTAACGACCTACAAGTCCGGATTAAGAAGCCCTTTGACTTAAACCTAGGCATTGAATAAAATCGCCTACCTGTACCGTCGCTCACACTACAAAGTAAACTTTAACACAGTTGATATAGAATTTATTTTTCTTTATCAGTTTGATAATTATTAAGTGCCGCGCGGCGTCTCTAGCAGCACAATAGTGTGGATATTTTGAAACTAATTGGCAGAGAGAGGGTTGCGAATTAACGTCACGGACGCGGCGCGTCGTGGCGACCGGCTTTGTGCCTCTCGAGTCTGATATATAGTTTACTTTACATTCAATTATAAACAAACTACATTAGAATATTTTTTTACGTATACATTTAAATATGTATATTTTTATCATTCCAGGTCTAAGTTACAGTCGAGTCAGGTTAACATAGTTTATGTAAATATATGCAACGAATGTCAAAGCCTACCCAGTTAGCGTTCATTTTAAATCCTTTTGGGCTCGCTTGATTCATTATAGAGAACATCGTCGAGGCGAGTGTACATACAGTCGTACAGTATCGATGGGCAAACCCTCATTACAGTAAACACGATCGTTCAATCAGACGAGCGATTGTTACAGGTCGATGCTATGCTCCGTTTCGCACAGTATTGCGTAGTGAGTCCTGTAACTGATGTTTGATGGACGTATATGTATTTGTGTTTCATGCATCAAGCACACAATAGGATAGGCCGAGGGAATATAGTGTTAAGACACTCTGTTTTCCCTATTTTCCATCGGATAGCCGATCAATTTATGCAAGATGTGTTATTGTACTCTTTTGATATTAATGTAAAACTTTTAGGGTTTTAACAAATAATATTCGAATATGATTAAATGTATCTGGATGAAGGTTTAATGAAAATGTATTAAAAATATGATAAGAAATACAAAAAAATAGGAGTTTACTTAGTGTTCTCTACACGCTAGAGGCAGTGCGGCACAAAACATATATTATACATTCGTGAATATAAAGGGTATAAACAAGAGTCCGATTCAATTACAGAGGCGGGCAGGGCTCGTTAGAAACGCATCACGCATCTCAGATCGGCCACAGCAAGTGAACAGCATATATCTGGTGTTAAGGGACGGGAAACAATGGGACTCCCAAATTAGGGCTTCGTAGTTGGACCCACGGCTGATTGATGTCGCTTTGTATTAACATTTCGCCTTCGATTACATTCCAATGTGCTTGCGATGATAATTTATTTTACAACACTGTCTCTCTGACTTATAAGTACGCGATATGAACATATAATGAGGTGTCTTGTTTATAAAAAAATGTATGATTATATGTCAACAAAGTAATGCTCTGTGCTCGGCGGTTGTTAAATTTTATAGGTATAATATATACCGCTTGTTGTGTCAATATTTATTTTTTCAAAGTTTTCTTTGACAATTTGCTTACAGTTTTACTATTAGCATATAGATAAGAAGTTTTATTACTGCGCAGGTGAAGAAGAAGGACATGTATAGAAATTATATTACATAGTAGTAGTCTTTTACCACAAGATAACCAAATATATTTTAAACATATTAAAGATCAACAAAAAGTCCTCAAATCGATATAAATGCGCTTTTTCTTGTTACAGGAAACCACACCTCCATGCATCCACAACCTCAACCACAAGGACTAATCGTGGAGACGGGGAATGGAGCGAGTGTTTTGCAGCTGCCTACAACTACACTAGAGCAAATCCGGCACATAGCAGCCGACCCCGGGGCTTCCACGCTGCGCCTACCACCGCCGACCACCGAGTTCCCTCCGGGCAGCCGCGAGTCCGACTTCGACCTCTGCTACGTCTGCAAACATTGCAAAGTAGCGTTCCCATCGGCCGCGCCTCTGCAGTCTCACCAGGCGCGGTCCTGCTATGCCGGTCGGGAGGCAGCTCGTGGTGTCATACGAGTGGTGCAGCCCGCGCTCGAGTGTCGGACTTGTCCCGGCGAGAGATTCCGGACAGCGGCGGACTTCCGGCGCCACGCGGACACCGACGCTCACCTCCGCAGCACCGCGCCCGCGCTGCCACCGGCCGCGCCTGAGCCGCTGAGTCACGAGATGGAGGACGTCGTCAACCAGATCACGCTGCTGGCCGCACGCGCCGCACAGGACGCTTCCTCGAGCAAGGACCCCAGCGTGTTCTGCGTGCCGGGGCCGCGCTTCCCGCAGCCCGCCGCCGGCCACTAATCCTAACTTAGAAATGTATAGTTACTACACTAGTGGAGCGACCCGCTCTCCCCGTTGTTCGACAACGCAACAGTTCACTATTAGCTCTTAACGCTTCTTTTCGTTGATGAATGTCGTCGCAGAAGCGACAACTTCTTAGTTATACATTTAAAGCTTGTAGTTGTGTAAGTGTAGGTTAGTAGGGAGCCAGGTCCTGTCGTGAGTTTTTGTACGTAAGTTGGCGGAGGCCTGGGGCTCCCGCGTCGCCGCCGAGCACTGGGAGGCGGCGGCGGCGGCCCACCCGGCCGCGGCTTGGCGCCGCACTTCATATCATACGTTAGACAGGTTTTATTATATTCGTTTATCGTTGCGGCCGTGCGCAGTCCGCGGCCTGGCCGGGTGACTCGATTCTTTACCATCACCTCCCAGGAAAACAAGTTCCTATCTTTATGGCATATAATATTATCGATATTGATAATTACGATTTAATTATTGTTTAAAGCTATGTAATACATACATATAATCGTTCTAATTTTAGGCATAGATACGTTCTCGTAAGAAGTTCCTGAAGCATCATAAGTGTATGAAGATATATATACGTATATGATTTTTTTAAACGTGACGCGAAGTTAGTTAGGTATATTAGGCAGTAGTGCGGTCGTCTTCTCGCGCGGGTTCGTAACTTGAGGCGCAAGCGAGGGTGAGTACGCGTGGACTTGTACCGAGGTGGGCCTCGGGCCGCACACTCGAGAGCCGCCCGTAGAGACGCGACGACACCGCGTAGGCTTATTTGTAATGGTTAATTATAATTATTATTATTGTAGAAAACTTTTCCAAAACGAACGAACTCGAAACTCGGGCTGCGCGCCAGCGCTCAGCCTACCTCGCATACAAGTGAGTTTATTTTGGAACTAAGTGTGATTCTTGAATTTTTATTGATATTGTAATGATTATTAGTAGTGGCGTAAGTGGGTCGAAGGCAATGGAGGTATGTACATGCGGCGGCAGCGCGGCGTGCGCCCCGAGCGCCCCGAGCGCCCCGAGCGCCCCGAGCGCCCTCTCGCAAGTACATTCGTCACTTTGTCGTGTGCGTGGAGTCCCTTATATTTTCGACGGCACAGATCACGTTATTTAGATATATTTTACATATTTACATTTTATCTAGTGGAGCGGAATACAATATTTTATCAACGAGCGATACCTACTACAACATTGAGTTTGTTCTTTTATAAAGTTCGATGTTTTATTCCACCGGTAGCCGGCGGTGATTGTTACTTCTGTGTGCAATGGGGCGATGCCTGCGTGCGACGCGTCTCTCCAGGGGCGTCTGGAGCGTTACGTCTACAGTTCGCAATGAAAATCTGAAAATGTCAGAAATTGTTAACCTATCGAAAGATTACAGCTATTTATCACACTGTAAATTAAAACTATATTATTGAACGAATAAATCAAATATGATGTATACGATGTAATAGTTACATATATCTCAGGCGCAGTCGAAGGACGCGACGCGCACGCAGTATTTCCGACGCGACGGCGCGCGTTTCTACTACATTATTTTGTTTACCGTGTTACTAAGATTTTTAACATAATATTTATTGAGAAGACCACTATTATTTGTTTGCGTGACGACGACGTCGGACGGTCTGTAGCGTATGAAGATATTTATTTTGTCGGTTTGTAATCGGGAGTATTCGGCGTAAACTCGAGTCTCCGCGGACGACAGTGAGAACGCCCGCGGAACGAATCATGGTTCCTATGTATGTATATTTCAATATTATCGCATCTAGAGTTCACTATACTTTCCGAATACAAATTTTAATATTTAAGATTTATTCGGATTAGTCTGTTGTATCTGCTGCTAGAGGTGCCGCCACGGCCGTTGTTTTTGTTTACTTTAGTTGTACACCCTGTTTTATTTGTTTCGATATTTTTGTAAGGATATTCGGCACATTTATATTGTGTATTTAAATTTTGTTATTATAAAATAATATATATTAATTGCATCCTTCATCATCCTTTAGGTATAAATGGTTAAAAATATAAGTTTACAATTGTAAAAGATAGCACTCGCGTCTATCATAGTTCCTATACTGTATTGTAATACTAAATTATTTTGAAAATTCTTTCATAGTGAAATATACCGTTCCTATATATTGTAATCTGTAATGAAATTTTATGTAATTTGAAATAGTACTTGTGATGTTTAATACATTTATGTGTTGTATTCTATACTTGTTTATTTATTATTGTATTGAATAAAGTCAATTTATGAATATTTGTTTGGCGTTTGTTACGTACGTGCGCGTAGGCCCGCGAGCTACGCGCTACGGCGCGCTACGACGCGACGCAAGCCACCCGTAGCCGACAACAGATTACGAATACATTGTCAAGTGTAAATGGTAAAAATAAACTCAAAGTTAGTTTATCAGATACTGGAGTTTTATTTTCTTTTAGTTCAGATATAAAACTGCATAACTGCTATTGCGTAACAACTAAAATTGAAATACTATCTTTTCCTATTCCCATAAGAATATCCAGAAATCCTTTTTGTATTCCCCTACACTCCCTAACCTACTTACATGGTAAATTTTAACTTTATAAGTCCAGTAGTGTCATCTTTGCATTGTCTATTAGTCACTGAGTAATGAAAGAGTTTTATATAATATATAAAAACATACACTTGCTAAGGTGTCCATCCATTTTCTTGTGGAAATTGTAGAATTGAAAAATTTTATAAAGGTGTTTGAAAGAACCTATAAAAAAATACATACTTCAAATTATCCAAGTAAACATATTGTAATATTTTTGTAGTTGCAGAATTAAAAATAAAAACATTTACATCTTTGAATGTTTAAAAATATAACAAAAAATAAATATTAAAGTATTTTAATCAATAGGTCGAAAAAATACATATATTTGTTTTCACACTAGAGTGAAGTTAATCTGATACATAAACAACTGTATTTCAATAGAAATAAAAAACTAACAAACTTACAAAAGTGAAGTTTTATTTAAATTTAAAATATTACACCATTCTGTAAACGTAATTAAAAATATAGAAGCCACAAATCTGAAAAATAATAAAATGGTCTAATCTTATATACTTATTATGATTGCAAAAAAAATTAGATTTCCCGATATATTTTAAGTCTCACGATGTATCCCCAAACAGTAGGGAGAGGGAAAAACATGAGAATTAGTAGAAAACCACTCCGCTCTCCACTCTAGACCATCATAATCCTTAATGTCTTGGAGTGACGGAACACAAAACCAACATATTTATATGTTTCATTCTAAGAATATTATAAATAATTCTATACACATAATAAAATTATAACTGATCGCTGTTTGACTAGCAGTAGTAGATATATGAGAAAAATTATTATTGGGGGCATTTAGTAATGTAATAGGACCAAAAACATTGATTTTTTATTTCTTTATCAATTCGTTTGATCACATTTATCCCAGAATCGGCTTAACTGGTTTATAAGCGGATATCACTAATGTACTAGATTATTTGTACCAAATACTTTATATTGATATATTTTTTATTTATCAAACCATTTAAATAAAGATTAAATAGCACAAAATATTAACCTTACACTAAATAGGTAATCTTCCTTTAATATTCTTAATATCCCTTAATAAAAAAATATGTCAATACAAAGTATTTGGTACAAATAAACTAGAAAATTCTATTTTGTACCCAATTTGTGTAGTTCCAGCGGGTGAAGCCACGAGGGGTCGCTTGTATATTATAAGTATTTTAATAATTCAATATCTACAATTTTAATGCTCAAATAATACTTTTAACATGAAAACAGATTTCAATTTATTTAAAACTAAAATACATTTTCATTTTCTCTGTGTCTGACATTAGGTAATTGAATAATAAACAATATTATGCAAATGAAATCTCAAGCAAATACACAAAAATTAAATTATAATGAAAAATTGTGATTTTTCATTATATATTTTTTTTTCTAACAGATAAATTCAGATAAAAATATTATTAGTAATTAAAGAAAATACTTGTGGTGGCTTCGTATCTACATACATATTATAAAACAATGCATATTATATTGTATATTCTATTATATTTATAAATACTTGAAGAGCATATAATATCATTTATTTCAATATAACTCATTATACCCACAGTCCGAAGTAAGTGTGATAGGTCACATATTAACGTAAATAATTAGAATGCGGAGAAGAAGAACTTAGACTATTTTTTTTTCAGCTTCACGCTGTATCCCGCAGCAGAGATGGCAGACCGAGACACACCGCTCCCCACTTCCCGCCAAGTTCTGTAGGCATTGCGTGTTGAGTTGCGGAAGTCAACGCCGCGCTTGGCTTCGAAACCATAGACGAAGAAATGAAAATATGTAATATTTAATTTCGTTGAGTGGAAATCCAACCCACAACCTGTGGCGCTTACAGTCACATTTTGTGCTCCTACGCCACAACAGGACAAGATATTTGTATCTTTTATAATAATATACAAAAATAGATAAAATATAAAATAACAATCTTCTTTAAACATTAAAATTCATCTTCAACAATTTTCTTCTTTTCTCTTATAGTACTCACAAAGCTAACGTAATATAATAATGGATTTTATATTATTATGTTTTCTTGCTGGATCTCATTCTATCCAGTGTCTTTTCTTTCTTTTATATTTTAATTTTTAATATAAATCATAACGTATACTATACAGGCAAGTGACGTGACCCCACAGTTTTATTTTTGTAAATAATTTTTAAATGCTACTTTGTCATTTATTGTCATTAAAGGAATTATTTAACAGTAATATTTTATTCGAATTATCTTTTTATGTTTAATAAACAAAAAAAAATAGTAAACTTCCTTATCAAAGAAGTAGATTTATTTAGCATTTCAAGGTACACCTTCGATTGATAGAATAGATCTGAGAATAACTGTTATCCCGGGATAATTTTTTTGTTTAGATACTCCGTTCTCCGCTTTCTGCCGAATTTTAGACATTGCGGTCTTGAGTGGTGGAGCTCAACACAGACCTTTGCTTCAACACCAGAGTGAGGAAATGAAAATATAAATGTAAGTAAATATTTCTTTTTCTCGAATTGGGATCGAACTCACAATCGCGTGAACCGAGTTACAGTCACACCCTTGCGCCGCTCCGCCACGACGGCCTCACAATGGCCTGGGATATTTATTAATATTAATTTAAAATATTAGATAACTGTGACAATAATTACGTAAAAACTTCCAAAACAGAATTATTTTGTTTTCTTGTAATGGGTTTAAATGGTTTCTTTTTCATTTGTTTGTTTATTTGTGAAAAGTGTCAGATTCTTTTTCGATTAAAATCGTCCGTAAATTTGATCATTGGTCAAGAGAAGCTTTCTCTTATCTATCTTAAAAATGTTCTGAAAACACTAAAAAGGATTTTTATCAAGTATTTTTTCTTAAAAAATATAAATTTATAATTTTTTATATTTTTATTTTTTTCCTTCAAATTTTTAACTTAAAGGTTTTTTAGAATTTGATTTGAAAGTGAAATCCCGCTTCGAACCCGGGTTCTGTTAGAGTAATTTCAGTAATTTAGAATAATTTAAAATTCGTCATGTAAATACTTTACAGTTTCGATTGTTTAATGCTGGTGATGCCTAAGAATAGGCTCCTGATATTTCTTAGCTTCATATATAGAGGTTTAGGATGCATAAACGTAAACTTTATTTAAATATTCATAAAATTAAGTACATTTGTACATAAAATTTACCAAAATTAATTTACAATTTTCTCTCTTCCCGCTTATATTTACGTAAGATTAAGTAATTCAGAGTAAAAAATAGCGACATAAAAGTATTTGCACACTGGCAAGTGTAAAATTTATCCATTCGTGAAACAACGTCAACATCAGAAAACGCTCTAATCAAGCGCTGTTTGCACAAAACGTATAAATCTTGAATACATTTTGTATACCGAAGTTGAAGATAGACTTGAGTTATTGAAAATCATTATTTAAAGTCACCCGATAATATCTATTTAAAATTATTAAAACCTATATTATAGATTTGAACTTGGAATTTAAATAATTATTGTTTTTTCTTTATCTTCACGCCGTATCCCTTATTATTCCCACTTATCAAGACAGGTAGATTAATGGAAATCTATGCCAAGACAAAGTTAACGATAATATAGAATACATATGAATATATCAAAATATGAAGTAGCTGTTAAACAGCATGTGAAATATATACGGATAAACTAATGTGTTTTTTTAATTATTGAAAAAAATAAAATAATTTATTCAAAATACATACATGTATGTCTCTACAATTCCGCCTAGTATTTGCACAAGCAATCACCCGTTCGATTGGAGGAACTGTCACACGGACGGATGCAAAGGGGATCTCACTAAGTTATTGATTATATCGGAATAAGTCGTGGGGGTCGTCTCACTCCCCTTTGCAACCCCTTAGGGGGTCGGCCGCATTATTTTACATACATGAGACGTACTCGAAGAAAAGATTTACCAAAGTGTGGACGTGGGATTGTGTTTCGAATGCAGTTTTGCAAGAATAGAATATTTATGCCCGCATAGTGAACATAGAAACTATATTTTCATCGGTTATTGACTATTTCAATAATGTATCTTTACTATATTATGTATTTATTTCGTATAGATTGAGAGTTGAATTGAATTTGATAAGTCAAATATTATTGTCTCTATTAAATTATATAGTCCAGTTAGTCCAGTCATGGCACAGAGGCGCAAATGTGTTATTTTAAAAGCGACAGGTTTAGGGTTCCTTTTCTTATGGAAAAAGAAAAGGCAAACGAGAAGCTCGCAATGCCTCTAGAATTCGAAGAAAAGGGAGGACCGTAGTGTCTTAACACTAGCCTCCCGCTCCATACACCCTGAAGCTCGAAAAAATCATATTTTATAATAAACAGCTATTCCATAAATATAATTTTACATACAATTTAAACGAAGCCCTCGTTACAAATGTTAAAGTTAAAGCAAACTTTCCCCACTTCTTTGT
>JBAIZZ010000768.1:0-12858 GCA_037355905.1 Heliconius aoede | reverse complement strand
AAAAAATACAGTCAAATTGGTAATTTCCTTTCCTTACAGAAGTCGGTTAAAAAAAATGATTACATACTGTAATCATCAAACATTAACTACGAACAGTAACTACGATAAAAATAATATAACAAGCATATAATGATTTATCTAATTTATTATAAGGAAATCAAAGGAGGTGAACACACAAATAATATGCAAAAGAGACGAAGCACTAATTGATTTCCTTCTCTATATCCGGTACGCCGCGTAATATCCGGTGGATGACCACGAGTACTTCTTAGTATAGTTCTTATTCATCACAATAATGTGAGTAACTTGTAGACACACTTGTGTTTTAAGCCTAATTCATTATAAATTGGTACATATTGTAGAATTTGTATTTTAAATGCCGATCCAATGGGATTTACGCGAAAAAAGCCTTAATAAAATTAATTTACTATTTTCTAACAAAATAATGTAGGCAGAGATAACGTAACACTGTGCGCCGAGTGGTAGAGCTCAACGCCGCGAATTGTCTTCGTTCTCTCGTAAATTAAAATCACAAAAGCACGTTACAACCAGACAGGGTTACGCTATAACACAACGGCCTCTCATCGTAGAGGTGATATATGAAAACTTAACAAAAGTTTATTGTGATGCTGATCATTTCATTTTACATCTACGATTACGACGAAACCACGGAACAATAGTAAAGTAGTTTTTAAAGGCTTCATATTCAAAGCTTACTCTCAAATCTGGTCGAAAAGTAAAGACTGAAATATCTTAATACTTTCTCTCTACCTCACTTACTATAGAAAGAAATATGGATATATAGATAAAGGTGAACAATATTTAACTACAAATTACAGCATTAACGACTAGACCTCGACTTCAGTAATAGCTAATTGGTATTACATCAATAAAGCAATATAATAAATAAAATAGTAGTAATCTCATGTGCGCCGGCGCTGGCGCGGCATCAGCAATTAATCCTGGAACAGAATGAGAACATTAGCTGAGCATATGTATTGAACACTGATAACACTGAGAAAGATCTTCTGTGCACTGCCAGACATGTTAGCCGTTTGGATAAATTATATTTTTATATTATATTAATTCTGGAAAAATATTTAGATGTGCAATTATAATATTTCATTTCATAAATTATATAGAGTTTGACTTGAAGTAAGGATTAGTAATGTTTAACATGTTGTAAAAACAATAAAAATTGTGGAAAAAAATACAATTAAAGTGTTTTTTTTAAATTTAATTGTCGCACGCTTGCGCCCCTACGCCTAAAAGTCATAATTTTTTTTTAATTTATCTTATCTCACATATCCGAGTCGGTTGGATAAGAGATATCTGCTATCTAATTTTGACTACGTAAGAAACTTTTTAGACAAAATTTTTCATATGCCTCCAAAATATGTTATAATATATAAGTAAGAAGTATATTATAAAATATTAGTCAAACACTTTTTTCTTTTTACACAAACAGTGCGTTAACATACTTATTTAATTACGCTAAATTATATTAAAATAATTTTCAATTTATTAAAATAGCTTTCAGTAATTGATGGGCTGCAGTGTAACTGGAACAGGAGTCCGGCGTCCAAATAAAAGCTAACGAGCGCTGTACGGGGGCTTAGTAATGGAGTACAGGCGAACGTGAATGTACTCGAATATAAAAATATTACTTTACGTTCGTTTATTATTTTTATTATAATTAATTATTTATTTGGCAAATACATTTGGGCATGATACTGAAAATTAAATGGTAGTGCTTGATATTTATAACAACTCTAAATAATTATCTACTAACAATCGATCTGTTTCTTTAGTTATATTTTTTGAATAACAACTCCATTACAATACAAAATTTTGAGGCGCCTAAGGATCTTTTTTAAATAGTTAAAATATTTGTTTCTCTGATTGTCATCCCAAATTATCAGAAAAAACAATTAAAAATATCTATAAACTTCTACATAATGAAACCAAAAAAAAAAAACTATCCTAATATATAATAGTTCAGAGCTCCTGTGTCTGTACACCCGGGTGGCATGGCATCGGTCTATCGGGCCAGATCACCTTCCACACAGCGATAACCTTAAAAGCACTACGATATTAATACATCAAACACCCACGTGCGCATCATTCATTCAATCGTGAGGAATATGAAACTTTTGGCTCGGTAAATTAATAAAAACAAAATCTATTTCAATAGAATATAAAAGTTTATAAAAGCTTTTATTAAAAAGCAGTTTCACGCGTTTTCCCGCACATAGTGTAGGCAGACTGATAGTTTTAAGAACGAATTTAAAATGTTTTACACCACTACTTTTTCAAATCAAATGCAGTTGAGCAAAGTCACTTTAATAACTGCATCTCATAGTTTAAGAGTATGTTGAACGCCAAAGGTCATTCAATCCAGCGTTTGTAAGAAATATGACGTTATTGTTATTTTATAATAGAGTATTAAAAAGTATTTTACTTTTTCATACAAAGGTCGGGTCGGGCTGCTGTAGCTCCTGTTGAAATTTGACATTACCGAGGCCAATCTATCACCCAGCCTAAGAAAATAAAAGTTAGATTTGTAAAAATGTAAAGAATACAATATTTACCGACACCTATAATTTCTATTATTTTATTATTTATATTAAGAGTATAATAGAAAGGGGGGCCCTTTCCATTATTAAAAGTATTTATAGTTTCAGTGCTTAATTTGCTTTGTAAATATTTACGTTTTCATAAAGCATAGACATATTTATGATACTTATATAAGAGGGCAATCTTGGCGCAGGGGCATAAGTGTGTGATTCGTCTCGAGGAATTGAAATATTTTCCATTATCATTTCTTCGCTCTGGTGTCGAGGCAAAACGCGGCGTTGAGTTCCGCCACTCAACACAACGCCTTGAAAATTCGGTAAAAAGCAGAGAGCACAGTGTCCTCCAATGATTTTTCTCTTCCTACTCTGCTACAAGCGAAATACAGCGTGATGCTGATAAAAAAATAAGATAAATACATTAAATTTATCAGAAAATATCTTTATTTTTGAAGTAATAGCCAAGTTTTTATGTATAAACTATCATATCATCTACACACTAAGTTACAAGTACCACAAAAAATGAGCTTTAAACATTTATTGCTCAAAGCTCGCACGCTTACCTCGTAAAGCTTTTAAGCACAGGTGCAGTAGTGAGGTTCCCATAGAGCTGCGCAGGTTGGGTACATCAGTGGGTATCTTGGCGCCGGCGCTTGCGAGGGATGGGCGACGCATACGGGCGCGTTGCGTGTGAATCGCGGCGTTTTTATAATTTACTATAGACAATTACTATGTGCGCTAATGCAAGAATAAATATTTAGAATATTTTTGATTAGTATCTATTTAAGAAGTATTAAATGTAAAACAAATTAATTTTATTTGTAGTTTAGGTATATAATATGTATTTGTAGGGAAATTCTAAAAAAAAAATACGCTATATCCTTCTGTATCCCGCACACAGCAGGGGAACCTAGTATTAAGACACTCCGTTCCCCATTTTCCACCGAATTTGGGGGAAATAAGAGTTAAAAAAATTGTAATGTCGTATATTAACCGTCTTTACCTTTCTCGGAAAAATACCTTCTATAACTAATTGGTAAAAGCTAATAATAATTGCATAATTTCTGCTTAATAAGAAAAAAATCTCTAAAATAGCTAAAAGACGCTCGTTTGCTGCCTCACAACCTTCAATCGATGTGGTATGGTAGCAATTCAGATAAGCAGCAATCTTTACAAATTGAACCAAAAAAAGTAAAACAGAGCGACAAGTCATATGTGAATTTCTCTTTTTTTATGTATTACAAGTGTGGATTATGTAACGTGAAAATATAGTTTCTATAAAATCTCATATAACATTAGATAAATTTGGTCAATGATATGTTGACAATATAAATAATTTTAATTTTGATTTAGTTGTGTAAAATCAAGAGATTTCGAAGTATATTTTTATTTGTTTAAAGTATTGTAAACAGATTTTTTTTATTTCAAATTTGTCAATTTTATTTATACTATAGGTTTTTTAAAATTTCTATTTAAGGTGTGCCTTTAATTTAAATTCTTTATATATAAAGTTCAATGAATTTTAAACATATTTGAAACATGTGATTACCAATTTTATTAATTATTTCTACTTGTCTACCTGACAGGATTTATTCATATAAAAAATAAAAATTAACTCAGTCTTTTCCATTTATTTAAAAAACATTAAAAATTATAACTAATAATTTGGCGTAGGTACAGCAATTCACAAAATAGTAATTCATAATTGCACAAGCACACAGAAAAAATAAACTTACAAATATAACAAAATAAAACTCTTTGGCAGTCAGTCTAATATGGCGTGGGTTCTTAAAAAAAATATATAAATGTCTATATCAACAAACGTAAGTAAGCGGGAAATACTTTTTAGTTTCCGTTTCCTTATACAAATCTTCTCTTACACTTGTGTCTGTGTATATATCTGTCATATCAGAGGTATCTGCGGGTTGGTCTAGATTTTTTGGAAAATATTTGTCGTGTTCGTTTTCATCGTAAGTCAAACTTTCGTCGAAATAATTTATAGTCGACGACATATTGTCACCGTCAGCGATGCTGTCAACTTTGTAAGCTTCGTATGGAGGTGGTAAATCTTTGCTTTCTGTCCGATACAATTTTCTACCAAAGTTTTTTATCGGTTTCACGTCAGTCGATGTGGAGACTTCCGGTGATTTTATCCGTTTACTTTTGTACCGTCGATTCTGAAACCAGATTTTGACTTGTGTTGGCGATAAATTAAGTGTTTTTGCAAGCTGCTCTCTTTCCGGCGCTGTAAGGTAACGCTGTGCTCTGAAGCGCACCTCCAGTGCGTGTACTTGAGTCTGTGAAAACAGTATTCTTGGTTTCCTCTTGATGTTTTTCTCTTTTCTATCTAATTTGCTGTTGCATGGAGATGATTCTGTAGAAAACAAAACTATTGTTAGTTACTATATAGTTTAACATATGATGAGGTTAAAACTAATTTATTGTTATATACGAGGTAGAGATATTTTTTATTTGCTAAAAATACAAAAGCTTAGATTTATACTTACTAGGAGGTTTTTTAATCATTGTGGGAAATTTTTGTAAAGCTTCAGAGTACGGAGTGGGCTCCGGATCTAAGTGCTGAATAGTTTTTTCGATCGCCTTGACTCCTAATGGCGCCTGATGCATTACATCGCTGTTACTTTCCAGTTTTACTGTTATATTCATATTATAGGGAGGCAAATCAGAATATTCGTGATTCTGTTGATATAAATTATGATTATAGTGATTATAACCATAGTAATCTTCAATTTTGGCTTCTTGATGTACATCCGGATTCCAATAAGGGTCATTATGTACGGGAATGCTTGAGTACACTTGGCTGAAGTATTCTGGACAATATTGACTTTGATGGTATAAGGTTTCATACTCGGAGTTTCGTCTCTCGTTCGGCTTCCATGCATCGCTCCTTTCATAATACGGGGCCTGGTTTATGTTCAGAATATCCTTGACAGAAAAAGGGGTGTTCAAATTTGCTTGGTTCACTTGTTCATCAAGTTTCAATCTATGGTTCCTCTCATAATATTCCTTTTCTAATTTTTGTCTTGCGTCGTAATCATAAAAATCGTTTTTGCATTCGTTAAAATTGTGTTTTATATTATTATTGTACGACGTAGAGACCTCGTTGTGTTGTTCGTAACTATCCATTTTCACAAAACCACTTTCATAATTCACTGTGACTAATTGTTAGCTTAATTAAGTTGTGGCTCTAATGACTTGCAATGGAAGACTGATGGTGTCAGAGATTGGGGCCCGAAGCCAATCCACGATGCTCAAAGCTTTTGGGGCGGAGTCATGGTGTTTATACTCATCCTTGTTCCACTAATACCCGATTTGTTTGTCTGTCTCTGTCAAATGTGAGGGCTGCAGTGTAAATAGTTAAATACACGGATGATTTCATCCTGTCAGTTTGATCTCTTTATCGCTAATGAGTTTTGTATTGACGCAATTTTTTTTTCATGGCGCTGCGTGAAAGTGATTTGATTTCGTTTATTATGTAGGAATTTCATGTTTATTATAGTGATGGGATATTTATAGCATAAATTGTAGATTGTGAAGCTTACATTTATTCAAATGTCTGTAAAACTATTGTATTCTAAGTAGGTACAATACGAGGACTTTTTTAAAAATTTTACTTCAAGCTGTTTCCCGCACATGACAGGTTAGGCAGAGGGAATCTGTGACTCTAGAGTGGAGACTGAGTTTCCATTAAGACACTTCCCCTCCCCAATTCCGACTTTTCAATTCCACTGAATTCTAGAGGATTAATATGTTAAATAGCAGAACTTAACGCCGCGCTTTGCCTTAACACTATGTCGTAAAAATTAAAATATTAAATATTTAATTTCGTATAGTGACCTTTTCTACAGTCGCATTCTTGTGCTCCTAGGGTGCTGGTCTCAATATATGATTTGTATAAACATTAACTGTTAATAAATACGAGTATTTTTTTAATTTTTGGTTTTAAAATTAAGAATAGCTCTTGGAAAGGATTATAAGAAAATTTATATACCTTCACAATTAATTCTTTTTATTTCTTCTCTTGTTGTCAGTAAGAAATATGTTAAAAATACTTGGAATTTTATTAATACAACACTAAACATAACTTTTTTGACATTTACAATTTCAAAATATTCGTTTTTGTATATATTTATTTTTCAGCAAAATAGCCAAAATAATGCTATGATAGACTCAACTTCTTAAACTTGTGTTATAACACTCCATTTCCCACTTTCCGCTGTTTTCTGGAGGTATTGCGTGTTGAGTGGCGGAACTCAACGTCGCACTGTATCTTTGTCTATGTGTGTCTGTAATTATATTTATACAATAAAAAAATATCTATCGGGATATAGATTAGCCGAAGATTATTTGCCTATATGTAAATATGGGCAAATCTTGAAACTAAAAAATAAGCTTTTTGTTTATTTACTATTTTTATGAGGCCCTCGTGCCGCAGTGGCACAAGTGTGTATCTGTAAATACAACTGTTGTGAGTTCGATTCCTACTCAGGGGAATGAATTATTAAATATTTTCATTTCTTCTCTGACAAGGCAAAATGCAGCGCTTAGTGCTGCCAATCAATACGCAATGGCTCGAAAATTTATCGGAAATTGGGGAACGGAGTGTTAGCACTAGGTTTCCTTTAACTAGCCTGCGATTTGAGGGATAGAGCTTGAAGTTAATAATAAAGAATTATTTAAAAAAATCTTTACTAACTGGTACGTCAGGCGTAAGGATAAATGTAATATCTTAAAAAAGACCCAAATTCGAAAACCTGACAAATATTGTGGTGTTCAGTTTAATGGACAATAAAACTGCTATTTTATGGCAACAACTCCACGTCATACGAGTGTTTTAACAGATCGTTAATAGTAATTTACGACAAAGTGCTTAAGTGCTTATAATTAAGTATAAGGATTTGAAAATTCTTAAAATATTTTGCCTAAAAACGTTTCAAACTGTAAGAACTGCAACTGGAACAGTTGATTTTTTCATTGATTTTATAAAGTTATGCATTTTTTCGGGGAGAGCAAATCCAGTGTTAATACTCTCCGTTATATGTGTCGATTTAATCACTTTTCCGAGTAGGAATTGAACCCAGATTCATCTCGAACTGGCAAACACTGTCACGCTGTGCTGTTTCAATTTTACAATTCATTCATTGCAATATCTTAAAAATATTGACGTATATTTTAAATATTTTGAAGTTTCTTTAAAGCTTTTAAGTAAAGTTACGCTTATCTTATTTTGTAAATAGTATCTCTTTTTTAAAATACTGCTAATGTATCTTAAAAACGTTACTTAGTTTTTGGGATCATTTTAATTGGTCACTTATTTTATTCGAGCTGTCCCTGAATATGGACTTTTACCAAAAAAACCACACAAAAAAGCTCTAAAAAGTACACAACTAAAAAAAAATTAATAATTTTCAAACGGCTGAACATATTTAGAATTATAGCCAATATATATATTTAGAATACATGCGTTTGTGAGATACAATGGCATAGACAGACTAACAGATATACACATACAGAGGGAATCGGCAATTCACCCAATTACAACAAAACTGTTAAAACTAGGAAATGGGCTCTAATTATGTAGATATGTTTCAAGTGGGGAACGGAGTGTCTCAACACCGAGGTTCCCTCTGCCTACCCTGCTGTGTGCGGGATACAGCGTGAAGCTGAAAAAAAAATGTTTCAATAATTTCAACCAATATCTGTACTTATTAATCATGGGTTCTGACCTCCGTCTACAGAAAAACGAAATATTATATTTTTTAAAAGCTCTGACTAATTTCCGTGCATTTTTCCGTAAAATATTAAGGAGCGCGTCGTTGAGTTCTGCCACTCAACACGCAATGCCTCCAGAATTCGGCAGAAAGTGGGGAACGGAGTGTCTTAACATGACTTTCCTATGCCACACACCCTTGTGCCACTGCGCCACGACGAATTTATTTATTATACATTTATAATTAAAGCTACATTCAAATATAAAATATAAGAATCAAGTTACTAAGTGATTGTATTTAAGGACCTCTTGTGTTGAGCAGCTGAATTATAATGATACTCACTCAAGTAGTCTTCGTTATCGTTTGACTTATTGCCAGCAGATGACAGCACTTACTCACTTCGGAGTGTAGTTTCAACTTTATAGATAGATGGCAGCTCAAATTATTTAACATAGCTTCTTTCTACCAGGAGATGTCGCTACAAAATATTTCTAAAGTAATGTCAAAATGTATACATTAGCATTAAAATTGTGATATTTCTTAAAATTACATTGTAAATACATCACATAAGAATTGAAAAAACAAATAAAAAATATCGAAAGAACCTAAATCATATTGAAAGTCTAATACATTACAAGTGAAACATATTTGAAATCGCCGAGAGCGCCGTGGGACGGTCGAATTTTTTGCTTTCTTTTAAATATAAAAATAATTATTCGTTTTTCATTGTTTTTTATTCAAATTAATATTAAGACAATTACTTAAACCCGCATATAAATTCCAATTCCAATAATAAAATAGAAATAAGAGCGTTTAAATTTGTGGAACAGTCTTATTTTGTTAGGGTTTTTTTTCTGAAATGCAGTCATATAATTAATGAAATATTTTTATTTTATTGTTTTTAGTGTAAAAGTAAAAATTGTAAAAGTATTTCTGGGAAGATTTTATATATGATTGTTGTAATTAAATTTACCTATTTACGATGTTTAACACTAGATGGCGGAGTAAGTGTTGTTTTAAAGCTTGAAAAAGTATTTTTCTTTTTACATACAAGTGTAATTTTATTTAAAAAAAAAAAACTTAAATAAATTTAAATTTTAAGTATATTTTAACACTTAAATGAAATGATAATGAGCTTAAATGAAAAAAGTATTCATATTGAACTGTTGTGAAACTTTAAATACTATATATATAACTATAACTATTTTAAATAAAAATTAAAATTATATCAACATACGTATTTATAGCTATATCTATACAATATGAGTAGTTTATTATGTGTTAATAATATAATAGATTCCTTAGTTTACGATTATATTGGGATAAGTCATACAGAATGAAAGTAATAAGAATTTTAATCGAACAAAATTCATAATAGTTCTATTATAACTACTGTTCTTTGTTCTCATTAAGGCAGTTCCGTTCTTCGCTTTCCGTGGAATCGTTGAGGCACACCACGATGAGTAGCGGATCTCAACGCCTCTCTTGGCCTCGTTACCATAGCGAGAAAATGAAATTATTAAATATTTCATTCGGTTGAATGTATATTGGACCCGAAAATGACAGGAGCAGCTCACGCAATGTCTTGGAAATCTTTCTAAAGAAAATATATTTTTTTTCTTGATTGCGCGTGTTAACGATATCGATATCTCGGCTCGATTACTGAGATACGTTAAGATCTATTAAGAAAAATATTTTGTCTTTGCCATATCTACAATAAATCAGCTACAAATTGCTATCTGATAGTTGATTAATCATGGCCGCGAGTTTTTTTATTTTGTATGAAAGTATGTGTGTAAAAAAATTAAAGAAAAAACCGCAGGAAACTGTTGTTTTTTTTTTAGGTTTTTATATAAGTATATTTAAATTTGATTAATAATTAATTATTTTACAACTGTGTGCTGTTATTAAATTTTATCATTTGCCATTAGCAAACTGTTAAGTACTTCCGTAATTGAAACTCAATTTTTTTTCTACTTTTTGCAATAATATAAATAGTAATAAATTTATACTTCTTGTTAATATTAAGACATTATGTTCCACACTTTTCACCAAATTTTTGTTACTTTTGCGCGTTGTGCGGTCTTTTACCTGGTTGGGAATCGAACTGATAGCCAACGAATCTGTAGATTGTAGATCAAATACTATCGATGCCTTTGCAAATAAATAGTAAAAAAAAATAGTTTTTTATTCAGCTTTATGTTGGTATATATCCCCCAAGCCCTCCTGTAGCAGGATGACCCAAAAAAGAAATTAAAATCAAGACAGCTGGCCCCCCACTTTCTGCTCCAAAATACAAGTATATAATATAATGTGGTGAATGCCTAAATATAGCCATGAAACGTATTATATTATACGAGACTGTAGAACGAGTAAAGTCGCGTCTCTGGCATAGAGACAGTGAACAAATGCTTTGTCATCACTCCCTATCGGGAAGTCGGATCGGGATCCCAATGAGAGAAGATAATCAAATAAATCGATTGTTCTAAGCGGCCGTCTCTCTGTGTGGCCTCCGCGGTGAACCGTGAGTGAGTACTTCAAGATAATTAGTGTCACGTTTTACTCATAATTGTAGATAACACGCTCTGTAACATACTTCATTTTCTATATCTATCTTTTATTAGAAATAGTATTTTTATAATAGATAAATATTTATTTAAATGAAATTAAATAGATAATTAAGAATATAGATAGATAGGTAAAGCAATGACTGCCATTCATTCATTCTTTAAATATTATTTAATCTACCTAAAGATCGCATATCATAAAACGTATTTACATAAAACATCCGTATGTCAATCTGTCAAAAATTCTACAATGACAATACTAACTAAAGTTCTCCATCTAAAAACCCACTTCCCTCTCGTCCGCGGCATGATATCTTATGCCATAATTTGGCCGACTTGCAGCATAGTTCAGGAGTACATGGAGTACGGTAACATGGAAACTGTTAACTGGCCCAGGGCGGCCCGTTTCGGCATTTTCGGCACATTTTTCATGGCCCCCGTATTTTACGGCTGGATGAAATATACAAGCAGATTTTTCAAGAAAAAAGATTTGAAAAGTGCAGTAACTCGAGCTTTGATAGAGCAAGTTTCTTATTCGCCGATAGCGATGGCGTATTTTTTCTTCGGCATGAGCCTTCTCGAAATGAAACCGTTGAAGTCATGTGTAAACGAAGTAAAGGAGAAGTTTTGGCCGACATACAAAGTGGGCGTGGTCTTTTGGCCGACAGCTCAGACGGTCAACTTTTATTTTGTATCTGAAAAGAATAGAGTTGTCTTTGTTAGTATGGCGAGTTTTGTGTGGACGATATTCATGGCGCACATGAAGGCGAAGAAGAATCTATTGAATGAAAAAAAATAAAACATGAGTAACTAAATGATTTATTTGCAATTTAACTATTACGACTGTATTTATTTAATTTATATAATTAAAATGAACTGATAAGGTTGGCGTTGGCGCTAATCAACACGCAACGCCTCCTGAATTCGGCAGAAAATGGCAAATGGAATTAATGAGAACGGAGTGACATAACACTAGATTTCCAGATTTCTTCTGCCTACCACGGCGTATAGTGTGAAGTTAAAAAAAAAGCTATAGGAACTGCACTTGTTAGTTAGTTTATTTTTATTCTATTTCTCTATAAAACTACTTGAAGAAAATGATTTTTTATTTATTGTACATATGTAGTTCGTATAAAAAAACGTTCAATTTTTCATTTCAATTCATTCAACAAAACGTTCAATTAATTCATTTAAAATTACCCTTCGACGTCGCATACCTACCCTTTCTATATAGATTTCTGTTCAGGGACACAGTTTGAATAATATGATCGTCGAGTGTGGCTAACGATTTTATTTAAAGGAATCTAATATTTGAAAAAAAAAAGTCAAACATTCTTCACTTTTTACATACAAGAATTAATAATGGGAATGAATTTTTATGAAGTATATATTTTCATTTGGTCATTTATCATGTTTTGTCAACGCGTCTCTAATGTGTTTAGGTTCGATTTCAATTCGACTCGATGTTTTTTATGGGCATTAAATCGATTCGTGTCTGGTTATTGATATATTTGACATTTTTCGCTGTTTATAGCGATTTTGTAAATTTAAAACCGTTCATCTTTTTAAATTTAAAGCTTTTGGGCAGTACAGATAATTAATTTTGTTAAAATTATTGTATGTACACCTTTATTTATTTATTTTTCTAATCTTTAGTATAAGAAGAGTTACGTATAACTTGAAACATATAACGTTAGAGTTTGACGTTGTATGCTTTATAGTGGAACCCAACGCTGCGATTTGTTTGCCAAAACAGGATAATGAGAATAATTTAAATTTTACCGTTTCCATTACTGAGAATCAAACCTGCATCCATCAATTTTACAGACAAACGCTGTCCCCCCTGCGACAACCACGACAGAGGAAAATAATAATAAGAATAATTAAGTCATTACAATGAATAGACAACACAGTATTTTTTTAAACTACCAACTAAAAGACCGTTTCAGCTCCTCTAAAACATAAAAAAGGTCAATCACGACAAAT
>JBAIZZ010000767.1:0-12907 GCA_037355905.1 Heliconius aoede | reverse complement strand
AACCCCACGCTTTGTCCCGATACCAGAGCGCAGACACAGGATACAGAATGCAATTGAAGAAAAAAGGAAAATTCTACCTACACAAAACAAAGCAACTAAACTGAGAAAAACACCCCCAAATACAATATTGAATTAAAGAACGGATTAGATTACAAAATTACAAGCGAATTAAACTTTTCATTGAAAACAAGTTAAGATCGATATCCATTCGATGTAGACGCCATATGGCGTGTGTCCGCTCGAGTAATTAGATAGAGTTGGACTGACGTACGTATATGGTAGCAAATACGACTGTCTTAAAGTACTGTTGATAAACTTTGCTTAGCTATTTATGTATAGGGTTTTAAGAGAAATGAAAATTTCATCATTCATATTACTTGTAATTTTTCTTTATTTTTTTCTTCACATTTTACTCGATAATAGCAGGGTAGACAGAGGGAAGATAAGACATTCCTTTTTCCATATATCATATTGCCGTTTCCCACTTTGCGTAACTTCTCTATTCATTACGTGTTGAGGGGCGGTACTCAACGCCGTGCTTTTGCCTCGACACCAGAGCGAGAAAATGAAAACAGTTTACTCCTCCAAGTGGGATTCAAATTCACAATGCCAAGTTTACATTCAAACGCTGACTCACTGCACTATGACGGCTTCTGTATATTTGTGGTCTTATATTAATAATTTATGGGCAAGTCCCTAATATAAAATATATTTCTTTTGAAAACTATTAAATAAATATTTACAAATTTGGTAAGTGAGTGTACTTACTCTATAAGGCTATTTCTTGACCAATGCTTCTTGTATTAGTACCGAATATGTACGGTGAGTCACTCAATGTGAGTGGACGTCCAATAAATATATCGGCCAGTACACCCACATTTAAATTAAATACACTAAAAGCAAATTTAGTAATAATTTATTATTATTCACAGATACAAATAGTATAATAGCAATTGACTGGTAACATGATGGTAGTGGGCTCGATTCCCATTCGGAGGAATCAATTATCCCTGCGCCACAACGATCTTAATTCTAGTAATCTTAATTTACAAATTGTTTTATATAATTTTTTTCAAATCTTTAAAGGAAAATTTGAAGAAAAACGTTCAAAGGAGCAATTCGATTCGAAAACGCGGCTTCGCCCGCTTAAATATAGCGTGAAAAGAACGTTTTCTAATAATTATTATATAAGAAAAACGCGGGCAAGGTCAACACTAGCCTGCAGTTATAGTGACCCCAGTCATCCAATATGGCTAATAAACAAATAATCACTGTACGTAAGTAATATGTAATGCCGTTGGAATGCTCGCCTGATCTGTATGTTACTTAATTAAAGCAACATTGGCGTAGTTGGGTATTCTTCCATTGTACACACTGTGCTTATAGGTTCGATTCCTATAAGAGCAAATGTATGTATAGAATAGAATATAATAGAATAGAATTTAATACAATATACTTTATTTTCATAATCTGGTCATCCACTAAAAGGATTTTGAAAAATTTTAACCCTGAAGGGATGAAATTGGGGTTGAAATTTGTTTGGAAAAAAATTTAAATCGGCACCGATTTTTATAAAATTTGAAATTCTGTCTCATAAAAATATTTCATTGAACACGTATTTCATGGTTTGTTAGTATTCACCCCCTAAGGGTGCAAATAAAGGGTTGAAAGTTTCTAGAATTTTGCTCTAAACAAAAGCTTGGAATCAGTGTCGCAGTGCAGAACTCATGTTATAAAAGTTTTAATATAAAATTCGCCTTTGACTCGCTCTTAGTACTTACTATACTTTGCTATTTTATAAATATTATATTTATGAATACAAAAATTATTACGTTATAAATATTGTCAAAGTTAAGACGAAGTACTACATAGGTACTACATTTCTCCTACTAGAGTCGATAAATTCGTGAAAGTAAAAAAAAAACTATTTTAACAATACCATTTCTATATTTCATGTACATATTTAATATATGTCAACATGAAAACCATTTATACATTAGATATATACCCCGTTCAGTGAAACGCAGTCAAAACAAAGCAGTAGGGTCAAGGTCCCTCCCTCAGCATCCCTCTTCATCCGTTTCCCTATTTGCCATTCATCTCATCCCTTCGCTAAGGTGACCATATTCTGTGAAATACTTTAAATTATTTTAAAAAAATGCCATCTTGGTGCGTGGTTTGAGTGTAAACGCGACCGTTGTGGATTCGATTTTTAATCGGAGGATTGAATCATTTTTGTTTCCTCGTATCCAACTCACCTCCCTTATGTTGAGTTCCTCCACTCAACCCAAGGAAATCTGCGATAATTCAGCGGTGAATGTGGATCGGCTTGCCTACTAGGCAACACTAGGATTCTTTTGGGTACCTTTCCGTATGCTGGATATAGTGTGAATCTATAGATAAGTAATTAATTTATGAATCATTAATGATTCAGAAATTTTAAACAGCATTAATTATTTAAAAATAATTTTCATTTAATATAGTTTTAGTCCTCGAAATTATCTTACAAATTATATGAGTTTAAATAAACAAAAACATATAAGTAGGAAAAAAATAAACAAAACTAATATTTTTTATATTATAAAGCAAAGTGTGTTTAGATTAGAAAAAATGCTAAAAATCTTATAAGAAAATTAATAATTAACGTAGTGTAACTAAAAATTTAAATTTTTTTACAAAAAAGTGGTATCTAAACAGCCGAATTACACGGTATATTACTCACAATGTTAGTCATTCTTGTTGTGTCTTCAGTTTCAGTTTCGATTCCGGTGCACTAAAAAATAAGTGATGGAGTCTGGACACACTAGCATCTGCTCTTATGAATCAGCAGTATTATTCTGAATACATAATTTAACTATGTTACTACGATACTTACAGGTAAGAAACTTTAAAATATATCTTTGATGTTATTTGTTAATGAGCTTTTTGCTAAAATATTTTGAAAAAATTCTAAATACTTCGTCGTTTATTTAGGCAGATTGTGGAATCTGTCTAAATAAACGTCTGGGATAGGAGATACGGGACGGTGCGGGAAAACACTTTTTCTCAAAAAGCAGAGTGGCTAGCTAACTTAATATTAAACTACTATTTTCCTCACATATCACAAAATTTTCAAGATATCGCATTGTGAGTGGTGAAACTCAACGCCGCTTTGTCTTATTACCAGAGGAATGTAACAAAATGTAAATATACGTCTGGGTGGAAATCGAATTCACAATCATCACATTTAAAATCTGACGTGCCGCTAAGCCACGATGACCTACCCTAATCAGCTTGAAGAAATATCCTTTAAGTTGTAATTCTAATTCCCAACTCCTTTATAGAAAAAGACGTATCATCTGCATGTACCAGGATAGTTACTTTTCAAATGTATATAGAGTAAATAAAAAATACATTATAAATAAATGACTTCAACTTTAAATGAAATACAGACTTTAAAACACGATATATCCAGAATAACCATCCATTCATCAAGTATATATAAGCAGGACGTTCCCCCACAACGCCACCAGTCCGGCCCGGTGCGTTGCCTCGCGAACTCGCCACGCCACACTGTACTCTAAACTTTTCTCCGTTCTCTACGTCTCTATTTGCCGTCATCATGGTAAGCTCTAACATTATTTTTCCAGTTTTACATTTTTATTTTTCTTGTAAGATTTATTTTATTAATTCTTCTTTTGGAAATTGAAATTATAATAATAGTAAATAATATATTATAATAATTTCTTTCTTAATTTTACATTTATTCTCCAAGTTTGTTTAAACTTTTAAACAAACACCATATAAAAAGCTCTAAAAGCTAAAGTTAACTTGTTAACAATACTGAAACGATACTTCGATATTTGTTGATCTTAATATAAACAATTCGAATAAACTTTTAGTTGCTTAAAAAAACCCGATAGTCACTAGGTATTATTAAAAGCAATTTTAATAATTTAAGATTTTTTTACGTATATTTTACGTATATTTAATATGTAATTAACTTAACAAAATAAATACTTTTTGTTTGATATATATTATAAATAATTAATTTTTTAAATTGGCGGACATTTATTCCTAAATTGGGCTTATATGAAACTCTCTCACTGTCATATTTCGGTTTTTCATAAGACAAATACAATTATTTATATATAGCAGATAACTTTCCTTGCATATTTATTATATTACAAACATTTAACATAAATGTGAAACATAATTAACAAATCCAGGAAAAATAAATATATAATATAATAGTGATATTATTTATAATCGCCTGCGGTTGTAGATATCCTGACATTGTATTCAAGGAAATCTATTCGATCCGCATAATTCCGATATCGCCGCGCCGGCACCACCCGCCATTGTTTCTACGTAGAGTGTAGATAAACACTATACTTTTATTGCAAGACAATATGATAATAAGTTATTATTGTGTTTATCAATTTCTCTAATGCATATAATAGCTGAAGCCAGTTGTAGTCGTAGGGGCGCTGGCGTGCTACTTAAATATAAACGCGTCATTGTGGGTTCAATTCCGACTAGAGGAAATGAGATATTTAATATTTTCATTTTTCTGTCTCTGATGACGAGACATATCTATAATTCAACGAAAAGTTTCTAATGTAGAAATGTAAGATATTTTAGAGACAGAGCTCATAATTTGACTTTCGCCACTCAACATGCAACGCCTCCAGAATTTGTAAAATTCACCAAATATGATGGTAACATTTCAGTGTTATTTATAAACTAAAAATTCATTTTCTAGAAATTCTGGAAAAAAATAAAAATAATATTGTTTTGAAAATTTCTTAGTTTTAATTAATTTATTTATTTTATTAATATATTTTTATATGTTTAGTAAAATATGAAAAACATTTCGTCACATATATCAAAATATTTAATCTTTTTAGTGACTTTTGTGTGGCTCCGCAAGCTAGACTTTATAACTAGTATAAGAATAACATAAACTTTAAATGAACTAAAATAACTGGAATCGTGATAGCTCGCATCGAAAAATATCGATATGCATCGCGAGTAACGCGCGCGTGAATCCTGGATTAAATCGATTCATGTTTAAGTGACTGCTCAAAGTTGAATGTATTTAAAAATATATATAAAACATATGTCTTTGTAAGTTATAACTTCTTTTTATAGAGTGTTCAGGATATTAAATTTTGTACTTATATATCCACTTTCTTTAGCCTTTCTAAATAAAAGAAAAGAATAAGAAGTAAACAATGATATGTAGACATTTTACAATTTAAAAGATAAAATAAAACCTTTAAATTTGTTAGACTGCCCCACTGCCAGGATCAATTAGAGAAGGACAAATAAAAAAAAATGATTAACACATATGCCATTATAACAGAGAACAGAGAGTTTCTAAAGGAATAATGAATAAACAATTAGTGCTCTCCTACGAACACACAATGGTCACGATGCGGCATTGTCAAACTGCATGCAATATGAATACAAGCTTTGTAAGCACTACAAAGCTACGTATATAATAGCTCTACATTTTCAAATTCTACTGTTTTGTCCCCTTTCGTGTGATAGCGGAAATGGATGTAAAAATCATACGTCTTGTACAATTAATTTGAAGTAAATATCCCAATTTTTAAATTTCATTGTCTTTTATATAGCGACTGTTATGTATATGTGATATTAGACCTGACGGGTATTTTACTTGTGATATTGATTTGAACGTATGTCATAATGCCAGTTATTTAAATTTATTTTTATATGTAGCGGTCAAGGTTTGACGATAGTCATTTTGTTCCATTTATTTAATTTCTTTTTAGTAAATTCTTGAAAGCTATATTTTCTATAGCTTGTATATTTTACGCACCAGCAGCAATATTGAACGCAGCATTAGACGCCGTGTCGCAGAGGCACTGTGTACCTGTAAACACGACGATTGTGGGTTTTATTACCTCTCGCGGAAACGAATTATTGAATATTTTCATTTTCTCGCTCTGGTGACAGGCGCGGCGTTGTTTTCCGCCACTTAACGTGCAATGCAGATGCAGATTTCGTGGAAAACGTAGTGTCTTACTTGATACTAGATTCCTTTTGCCTACCCTGCTATACTCAAGCTACAGCGTGATTACAGTTGAATATTTTATCATATATTAAAGTTCGCCAAATATTTGTTCCAATTTAATTGTTCCCATTCTTCTTAGATAAGCTGCACTAATAAGCTGTCACTTAGTGGTGAAAAGTTTTACTAAATAAAATAATTTATATATAAGTCTAAATCAGTAAAAGAAACACATTAAAAAAACAATAAAGAATAACAGTACCTAAATAACAACTCGAAAAAAAAGCCTAAGTGCGTTCTTTATTATCTAGTTATTAAATGGATATAAATTCGAAATTACATAGTGGAAGCAAAAACAGCGAAACTGATTGAATCTTTAATAACTTGGATGGATCACGTAATCGAAGTAGAGACGAGCTCGCGCCGCCTCTACCCCATTCTACTTTATAATACCTACTCCTAAAGAAAACACTATATTATATGAATTGGAAGGAATATTTTTAGGGTTCCGTACTTCAAAAGGTAAAAACAGAACCCTTTTATAAGGGGTTTATTTTAACTTTGTTGTCCGTCTGTCAATTTAACTTGAGATTGGATGGAGATATCATGCTGATATATTATATATGCTGATATATTATGAAGCACACAAGAGAATCAATCTTCTTAGTCAACGCAATTAAAAGGTACGAGCAATTTATGCATCAATGCAATCAAATGCTGCATTTCATATGAAATTCGCCTCTTTATCAAAATTCCATAGGATACTTCCGTGGACATATAAAGATATACTTTTTGGTTTTTCGTTACATACGTTTTGTAAACCGTTCGAAAATTTTACAAATATCGATTAATACAAATCGATTTCCGAAATTGTAAAAACTTTTTGATAATATTTGTACTCTTTAAAATCTAAAAGGCTAAATAGGCGGGTTGAAAGTTTGTATGATTTTTTTTTAAATGGCACCGATTTTTAATTTCAAAAATTTGAAATTTAGACTGTTAAAATATTTAATTGAACACGTGTTTCATGTGTTTATTAGAATTCATCCCCTAAACTGAAAATAATTTCATAAACATATTTAATAAATATATGTATACTACAAGCCGCCCAGGTCGGACGGTCATACTTTATGAGAGTCACTACAATATATACCAAATATATAGTGTAGAGTTTGAAATCCAATTTGTTCTTCATTTGTAGAAACGTTCTATTACTACAGAAATTTGGTAACGGTACTTCGAGCCAGACTTGTGCACAATAAGAATAGGAAGTAGGGGATTACGAGGTCGGTAATCTCACTGCAATCTTTTTAAAGAGATTCTATTTTAACTGATGAATAGGAGAAGTTTGAAGGATTTTTTTATGTCTACATCACACGCACATGTAGTGTAACCCACTGCATCTGCGGTCTCTTCTCTCTCTCTCGGGCATTTAATGTGTCGTCTGTCACACCCAACTTTTAGTTTTTTGCCTCGCGGGCAAAGCGGCAAGCGACAGTTAGTATTATATGTATTATAAATATAAAATAAATATTATTTCTTTGAACATATTAAATTTTAACATAATTACCATCGTGTTTAATAAAATAAAATATTCTAATAAAATACTTACATATCTTCATGGACATAACATAATTAGCTCTATTTACATTTTCCCGAAAACTATATAGTTCGCAATGGGGTGTAGGCGGCCCGCCTTGTGTGGATGACTCATATTCATGTGAAACAATGAAAGCGTTATTTAGGGTAAAATGTTATATAATTAGATGCTATCGTGGCACAGTGGAAGACCATCTGACTGTAAACGGTATGGTCGTGAGTTCGATTCTTACTTAGATAGTTAATTTCAATTATTTTAATTTTTTCGCTAAGGCAGACAAAACGCGGCGTTGAGTTGTCTCTTTACACTTGAGACTTCAATACGGGTTATTTCTCAAGTCTCTTTTTTATTTTCAAAATTAGTCGAAGCGTGGAGATTAGTTTTATTGTCAAATTTTCCGTATATTTTTCACTTTTATATAAGTACTCGAAACTTGAAATCTTAAATTTTTCTCTCTATTTTCACTCTCCCATCTTCACGCTGTATCAACAGGAATAGTATAAATATATTTATACTATTTATAATATCATATACATATAGGATAATATAATTATAACAATACATAGTATATGTATTATACTAATATATAATAAAATACGCTGCGTGACGTTAATTTACTTTAGTAATGAAATTTTGTAAGGTCGCTGTCCTGCGTGCCTCCAGTCACGTAATTTGTTTCTTGGATAACAAGTTATCCTGCAATGTATACATACAGCCCTATTTGAAAATAATATACTTTTATGGAGGAACTGCACAGATTGTGACTGTAAACGCGGGTGTAAGTTTGATTTCCACTCTGGGGAATGAATTATTTTTATATATGCGCTCTGTTATCAAAATGAAAAACATGATTTCCGCCACTTCATACGCAATGTCCCGGAGCGTCTTAAGATTAGGATCCCGGTGTCCACTGTTGTGGATACAGCATGAAGCTTCATTCCGTTCTGAACTCTCCGTCAGAGAGAAGTAGCAGAGACTTAACGTATTGGTTAACGCAACTAAGGTCCACATTTAATTCGACTCAAGCAAGTGCATCGATTTTTTTTGACCTGATTTTTTACTGAATGAAAAAATTTTAATAAAATTAAAAATTGAAATTATTTTTAAATTTATACTTAATAAAAGTTAAGACGATCAACAGTAAAAAGTGACATAATATAATACTAATAAAAATATACGAAATTTGAGTTTTAACAGGTCGGACATTAGGTAGAGTGTGTGTCGAGAACACAGAAACACTAGCAATTTCTACGGGAACGAGAAACAAAAGTGATTCTACATGATTCATCTTACTTTAGACACACGCACACGTCTTACAGTAGATACAAACAAATTTACAGGCGACGACTCGTACCATATAAATTATACAAATGTTACTATCTCAAATTACATTATCCAAAACATTACTGCTGAAGAATACACTACTAAGAATATGTGTTAGTGTTTCTAATAAGGAAAGGAGATAGTTTATTTCTGTCAAACCAACCAAGGCGCGCTTCTTGAAACTCTGAATCACAGCCGGCCGTGACTCCGAGATAAACAACAAAGCTCCTGTTACTTAAAATATCCAAGTTATTATGGAATTACTAACTTAACACAGATGTATGTACTAAATATATGAATGGAAGTTAAATTAAATTTTCAATTTTATTAGTAAAACGCCATTTTTTTTGTTGAATCATTATGCCAATTAATTTCTAAGCATTAATTTAAAAAATCAATCAAAACTTATTTAAAGAAATAACTTAATATTCACTATAAAATTTTATTCCTTTGAAAATTTTAATGAGATTTCGATTTATAATAATATCCAGTAGTATAATTAACTAGATCATTTTAACTAACAAATAATCTATTAACTTACCATGACACCACACAATAGTCGCTGATACCAGATATTTTTTTGCCATTAGAAAATACGAAAAAAGAAGACGAAACATCAGACTAATCTTGAAGGCTTGCTTTTAAAAGTATTTTTTTCCGCTTCACGCTGTATCCCGCACACAGCTGGGGTACAAAGTGAGACTCTAAAACAGACTTGTTGTGGGTTCGATCCCCACTCGAGGAGATGAAATATTTATTTAATTCGCTCTGGCGTCGAGGCAAAAGTGCGGCGTTGAGTTCTGCCACTCAACACTTAATGCCCTCAGAATTCGGTAGAAAGTGGTGAACGGAGTGTCTTAACACCGAGGTTCCCTCTGCCAATCCTGCCATAACTAAGAAAATAGACGAAAGGAACAGTTCAAATATTAAATGCAATGAAGGCTCAAAGCGTGAAACGTAAAATAACAATAAAATCATTATTCCTACACGTCACTACACTCGGACTTGTATTTTTTTTTTATTTTTACTTTTTGTTGCTTCGATGAAAATTAGTGAGTACAATGACCTCGGCGTGACCGCTCTAGTCATATAATAATAATCTACAGCCAACACCAGTTACTATGTAGAGATTTCCAACTATTGTTTCAGATGTGCATAAAAAGTACAGTTCTCGTCACTTTACTAGCGCAGTTTTTAGTTTATTGGCCTACCTCAGATGAATCCCTTCACTTCACATGTAATATCTTAAAAATTCGATGTAAAGTGAAGAGCAGAGTGATTTGACACCAGGTTCCTCTCCCTACCCTGCGCCCCATATGCAAAGCTGCTTTTTTCTAAGTGAGATTCGAATCTATAACTACAATGCAAGTCAAAGCTGCAATGCAGCAAATATTATGTAAAGTCGAAAAATCCTCATCATAACTCTTAATATTGATTTTCATCAACCCTCTCATTTAGATTCAATTTCGAATACTACCCCTTCTTCACACCCCAAGTTATTAGGGGATGGAGTGCCTATTCAAGCTTACAGTAAATTAGTACAGTCTAATGAGTTTGTTCTGAAGTATAAATTCTACAAAGCTATTATAAGACTGGACAATATACTGGACAATATTGTGTATATATATATATATACAATATTATATAATTAAATATAATAATGAACTAAATAAAAAAAATTCACATTTAATAAAGGTACAGAATATGAAGTATATTAGACGAAGTTTCCAGTTGCAGAGTTGCAGATTCGCTCCAATACGTTCACATATTTAAACTATTTTTCATTTCTAAGCGCAACATAACTCCTTAAAAATATTGCTTAAAATAAAATATATGAATTCCAGAATCCATAGGAGTGTTTCCTTTAATTTTACTTCAAAGTCTTCTTTAATACGCAACGTCCCACTACTTAGGCATAAAGTTTCAAATAACAAGAGGTGTAAGATTGTAACCCTACAAGGGGGACGGTGGGTCTTTCCTGTCACAAGTTCGTGTACAAATACACATACAAGCGATATACAATCAGTTATATAGTTATAGTATAATCCGCTTATATTACGTGGCTTGCAATAAAATAATATTGACATTTTAGATTTTTAATGCCAGTCCATGTAAACGCGATAGGTTGTGGATTCGATTCCCGCTCGAGGAAAGTGAATATTTAATAAACTCCACCACTCAACAAGCAATGCGTAAAGAATTCGGTGGAAAGTGGGGAACGGAAGTGCCTTAATGGGAACGCAGTGTCTAACACTACTTTGCTATATTTCCTCCACCTACCCTACTACATGTGGGATACAGCGGGAAGAAAAAAATATATCAACCAAAGACATTATTAGTCTAAAATAAAAATAATTCAAACGTAATGCTTGTGCCTCTGCGTGTAAACCACGAAAGAAAAAACCGGGTTGGGTACAAAGTGGTACTACCATCATCAATCAAAGATGAACTACTTATAAATAATTTCTTTTGTAATTTAGAAGACCAATTTTATTTGAAAAGACCAATGTATTGAACAATAAAGATAGATTGGGGAGAATGTATTTTTTTTAATCGAAAAACTTTACCTGGCTCGAACCCGGTTCCTGTGAAAGTAATTAATTTTACGCATTCTTTCATAGTTCACGTAATTTTTTGTATGATGTTTTTTATTTAATCAAAAGTTTAATGAATAGGCTAAAATATAATCTGATGAGGCCAATCGTGGCGCAGGGGCTCAGGGACGCGACTATAATCGCGATAGGTTGTGAGTTCGATTCCCAGTCGAAGAAATGAAATATTTAATAGTTTTATTTCCTCGCTCTCTTTCCTTCTTAAGAGACCACGTAAAAACGCTGGTGACTACTCATAGCATTTAAAGAAATCCATTCTCACATTTAGGAAATTTCGTGATGATGGATATTTGTTCTTTTATCACAAAAATACCACTAAATGGATTTAGGTGAAACTTTACGGGTCGTTAGTAATTGGAATATGTTTACATGAACGTAATAATTGTAACTTTAATATATTTACGTGTTTCTGGATAGACTGAATTTATATAGGGCATCTATATACGTCTATACGTCTCCAGTTTCCACGCATCTCTCATTCTATACGTCTCCAATTTCCGAGCATTACCTTAATGGACGTAAAATTAAAAACAGTAGGTTAATAATCTGTTCTGTACATTGGTCAAAAAATGAACAAGATATGAACAAAAAATCTATTTAATTTTTTAAAAACAATGAAGGCTCTACATATATAGGCGATAATATGTATTTGGGTTAATGTTTACATTGTCCAACAAATTTGCCGAAGTAAATATATATATATATATATAAACAGCAAAACCATATAACAGCGTGGGAGTATTTTCCCATTTACAACGCAAGATGGACGAACAATCACCAATTATTCTCCCATGCGTTTTCCTTTTTTGGTAAACGATTGTCGATTATAGTCGATTACAAATCGATCAATCTAATTAGATCAGCTAACGATACTTTATAGGATAAGTGGTCTATTTACAATTTACAATTAAATTATCCACTTTAAGATATCTTTGTGCGTCTTCATCCTGTGGCACATTAGATCGGGTCCTACGTGTTTACGTAGGACCCGATCTAATGTCGGAATTTCAGTACAAATGTTACACTCTGACCATAGGTTTCAAAATAAGAAAAATTAATACTATAATAACTTTATCAAAATAATTTTCCATAATATCACGATTGAAAATGCATGGTGACCAGACCACTTCCAAGTGATCATAATATATATGTATACAGAAGTCGAATTACGTGTAAGGTACAAAGTGAAAAGTAGCGTATCACCAGAGTCTACAGGAAGATTTTTTCTAATTTTCAACTTTAATATAACAATATATATTAATATATAGTAAGAAAATTTCCAAACTTTCTCGACCTTAAGCAAATGTTTTTGTTTATAAGTAAGTGTTCATCAGACTTTTTCCCTTCTAGAAG
>JBAIZZ010000766.1:0-12926 GCA_037355905.1 Heliconius aoede | reverse complement strand
GGCAAGCGATACGTCGAATGTACGGACAAACTACTCAAGGCGATACCGAACTCGCTCGACTCCGAAACACAAGTATTAGACTTCACCGGTAATGATTTGCAAGTTTTGCAAAAGGAAGCGTTCCATAAGCTTGGACTTTTGGATTTACAGAAAATTTATCTTCAGAGATGTCGGTTGCAGAAAATCGATAACCACGCCTTCAGGGGCCTCGCGAATCTAGTCGAGTTGGATCTCTCCAATAATTACATTACCGTCATCCCATCCACGAACTTCGTCTCTTTTCCATCTCTAATGAGGCTCTCGCTGAACAATAATCCTATAACAGGTATACGAACCCACTGCTTCCAACATCTGTCTTATTTGAATACATTAGAACTGAGCAACTGTAAGATCGAGAACATCGAACACGAGGCATTCTCCGGACTCAAGCATTTGGAATGGCTGAGGTTGAACGGTAATAGGTTGTCGAATATTCAAGGGGAAAATTTGTTTCCGGATACGTTGCGGGGGATCGATCTACAGAACAATCATTGGAATTGTGATTGTAATTTGAGAGATTTACATAGTTGGCTGTCGAGTTCGAATGTGCCGCGCACCGTTGAGCCTATATGCGCTCTGCCGGACCGATTGAAAAAACGTACAATACTAAGTGTAAATGAATTTGATTTGGCGTGTCTACCAAAACTGACGCCTACATCTATATACTTGGAAACGAATGTCGGGAACAACGTCTCCCTGGAATGTATTGTCAAGGCCGTGCCGGAGGCCAAAATACAGTGGTTTTATCAAGGACAACTTATTCGGAATTATTCAACGTCGGCAACGGCACCTCATCACGTATTTCATGTGGAGAGCGGGGTTATAGATAAAAAGAGCGAGCTGTACATATTCAATATCGGGAATGACGATAACGGCACTTATGCGTGTGTCGCCGAGAACTCCGCTGGAAGGGTTCGTTCCAATTACACTATTAAAATTCTTGTGAAGGAGGAGCCCGTCGTCATTGT
This sequence comes from Heliconius aoede, assembly GCA_037355905.1. Lineage (NCBI taxonomy): Eukaryota > Metazoa > Arthropoda > Insecta > Lepidoptera > Nymphalidae > Heliconius > Heliconius aoede. The sequence continues at coordinate 11,919 of JBAIZZ010000766.1, read as the reverse complement.
GGTCACATTTCCTCACAGGCACTTAGTTGTGATAATTACTGTCATTTTTCTAATAATCGTATTATTAATAGCAATCATCGCTGTTGTTTTATTGAAATTCAAAACAGATACGAGAAGTCGAAAGAAAAAAGAGAGCGGTAAGGACGTAGCTTTATGCAATCAAATTTTGCCATCGAGTCGAAGTAACGGTTCATTACCTAAAAACAATGGGAGCGTTATAGTGAACGCACACTCGCACCACGCGCTGCACTACACTGTGCAGACAAATAGGGATTACGAGTCGAGTGACGTATACCAAAGCAATAACATAAAAGGCTTTGTCGACAGAAATCCTGACCTAATTAGCGACGCGGAAACCGTCGCTAACAACGCGCAAAATGAGAACACTGCGCTATCTGTATACAAAACGCAAACTACTAGCGACACTTTTGAAGAGGAGACCGCATTCACTGCGCAGACGGTGCCGCGTCAAGTCACGTGGCAGGATCAACAGAGCTTAACGAGTATGCCTCCTATGAGCATGCCACCTAACGCTATGTACCAACATTCGGCAGATGTGCACTTGAATCCCGGGTGTTTTCTGGACAGCGAAGGCTATCCTTACGATTATGGCCTACCAAAACATCCGTGTCGGCAACCTGTAATGTCTAATTATTCAGTAGTTGGGCCATTTTACCAAACACTACCACATAACAGACCAAAAGGGCAGAAACTTGTGTGTAAATTCGCAAAAGATACCGAATTTAACGCAACGTCGCCACCGTGCGCCAATTTCGAGGTTTTCAACGGTACAAACGTGCGGCGCACGCTCGAAGGGTATCCCGTGCCACGAAATAGACAAATAGCATTCGTTGGGAATGGAACCGTTTACTACAACGAGGAATTCGTGCCATCGCCGCCTGAAGGCTACAAAACAGAGCCAGTACAGTGTTGTGCACCGACAGAGCCGTGTTCGAATTGGAATCCTAAAGGGACATGCGCAGTCATGATACCTATGGGCATGCCTGAAGGTCCAGGTCGGTGTTACCAAGTAGAAACAAGGTGTGTAGACACTCAGACTACAGACGCTCGGATCCCGGGCGAGGGTTCCGAGAACTTATTGAAACCACTGCCTCAAGTCTCCAACGCCAAATGTGCTTCAGACATTTGCTCCGAAAGTCCCGACGAGGGTTATGTGGGGGACGCAAACGACATCTGACGACGTCGTCGCACCGATAACGCGTAAACAGGGCAATTTAGACGCTAATAAAGTGATAAAGCGACTGAATATGAAAATAATATTGTACATACGAGTATGGTTGGTGATGTAAGAGGACAGTGGAAGCGTACATGCTGCACAATCATTCGAATTTAGATATAAATTCTGTAAATCATAACGTTTTATACATACATACTCATTTCTATAATATTTTTATAGGCAATTAATTGTAAGCTGTAGACAATCCTATCCGAATATTGAATAAAATTAATGTAAGTTTATGTTTATTTATAATTTTTATACTGTTAAGTGTACGTTCTAGTCATTACACAATATACAATATGTCATGAGTATTATAAAGATACACCTAAAATTATCGACTAAACTCCATAATTATAGATTCCGTATTAGATAATATTGGTAAAAAAAAACGTTAATTTTTCTATTATCGAGTCACCATTACTTGAAGAACATATTTAGTTGGTGATTTTACTGTAGAGAAATTTACAGTATTTTTTTATAAACTAAAAAACTCATGTGATTTTGATCTCCATAGATTACTCGTATATAATATTATTATTAATTTGTTTAAAAGATGCTGTATAAGGTACGTACGTACGTATAAGCGATATTTATATATTTATTTATTTATTTATTTATTTAATATAACACACTATGTGGAAAAAAGCAATAATTATAATATTCTTGAACATATAGTAGAAATTATAACTTTGAGCTAAAATTTTAAATGACAAAATTATAAACTTATATCATAAAATAGTAGTTAAAGGATTGTTTTTGGCCAATTTCGTACTTTTTTCTAAGTATTTGTTTCGCAATCATGCATTTTAGATTTTCTTACATATTTTGCTATTTTTATTCAAAAGAAACAATTTAATACGACTAATAAGATCGATAAATCTGAATTCTTCATGTTTCTATATTAAAATTAAGATAATATTACACGATGTATGTAGATCTAAACTTGTATATAGATTGTAAATATTAGATTTACTAAAACTTTTTCCATATGGAACGATGTAGAATGAACGTACAGGTATTTTGCAACTTTAGATGGTAGTACACTATTTGTTTAATTTTATACATTTCAAACATTTCCTGATATGAATGAGAATCTGAAGAACATTTATATGTTCAAATTTATTTTTGTTAGCTTCAGGTTGTATCCCATATAACTAGGGTAGATAGAATTATAAGACATTCCGTTCTCCACTTTCCCACCTTTCGAGACATTGTGTGTTGAGTAGCGGAACTTAATGCCGCATTTGTATTGTTGACAGAGTGAGGAAATGAAAACCAATCATTCTCGAGTTGGAATCGATCCTATATGAATAAATTTAACGTAACTGCGACAGTTTAAAAGTAACTGCGATAATTTATACAATAAGTATATATTTATAATATATGAGGGTAAGCGCGCCCCAAATGGCGCCATAAGGGGAGATGGGAACGTGTCGCCGCTAGTCTATAATTATAGCCTGCTCTATAAATTTCATTTTCTAATTATTTGATATTTGATAGTAAATATATCTGTTTGCACATTTTCAAAATGCAGAACATTTTATTTTTCTGTAAATTTAGAAACATTGCTGACTAAGTATGAGCGCTGCCAGCGTCCATACGATGACCATACTGGTTCCCGTCCAATCATCGAAATTAAGCAACATCAGGCGCGGTCAGTGCTTGAATGAGTGACCGCTTGGGAACATAGTTTGCTGTTGGCTTTTTCCCAGCCTGATCGGTGGCCACTATCCTAGGATCGGAATCCTTAGGGATACCGCTGCCGACGACACTCTTAAAAACATGTAGCCATGTTGTGCTTGCAATTTCTCAGGGACAGAGTACCCTATTCTCTGCCCCACCCGTGTGACTGTAAAGGCCAGTAGGCTAACACTATTAAAATAACCGCTGTACCATGATTAATAATGAAAATAAGAAATCGTCGTCATTATTATCACCGTAATTTGATTTCTAAGTAAATGTTATATCAAGTCTTAATATAGCATTTTCTTAGAAATCAAATAAAATTTTGATTCGTAGATCCTACGTTACAAAACACTGCTTAAGCAGAATCCAAGTTGGATGAACTTTAAAACAAAATGAAGTTTCACAGAAACCCGATATTTCAAATTATTTGCTCTCTTCTTTACAATTGTTTTTGCATCAATTATTAAACTCAGTCGTTTCGAAAACAATTCTGGGAAAATTAAAAATTTCATTCGAATGATATATAATTTTATTTTAATTTTGATAACTTCACATTGTATCCTTTATATTTTATAGATAATTTTAGATACATATATTTGTATTGCATTAAAGAAGCATTTTACAATATCGGGCTTAAACCCGGTAAAGGTGCTCTTAATTTGTTTTTGTTGCATGGGAATCGAACCCCGAACCACGGGGACTTCAATGTTCAATGTCAATACAAGTGCTCAACTATTGAATTTCATTATTAACCAAGTCGTCATATTCAAATTAATTTTATATGAAACTATGAAAATATTAATAGTGTTATATATAAGAAATTTAATTGAAAATTCGTACGAACTGTTTAACTTCGATGTTGGGTATTTCATAAGTTCTCTAGGGCTTAGTGAAAGTGAAGTGAAACAAAACAAAACGGTGTAGGTTCGATATCCACTCACAGAATATATTATCAAATACCCATATATTCAAATTATTTTCAATTCTCTGCGATGTTACACAAATTCTACATTTGAGATCTATCTCTCTCTCTCGCTTTCTCTCTCTCTCTCTCTCTCTCGCTCTCTCTATACTTAATGTCTCGTAAAATTTGGCAGTGCATGGATAACTTAGTGTTTAAGACTCTTTACCTATCTTGTTTTGCGGAAAACTTTTTTATATATTTCTAATAAAAGTGGAATGCAGATCTTAATTATTATTTTCCACTTTTTTTAAGAGCACATCTAGTATTTGTCATAGTCAGGCACTATTTACAATAATCACAAGCAACTTGACCACCGTGGGTTCGGTTTCTACTCGGATAAATAAATTATCTTAATGAAACAAAATCCTGTGTTGAGTTCCACCGTTCATCAAGCAATGTCTCGAAAATTAGCAGCACAGTGTCTTACACAAGGTTCCCATCCTACCCCGCTATATGCGTGATATATCATGAAATAAGAAAATAATAGAAGATAATTTCAAAAATCTATAATCCTACATATAAAACTAACGTTGCAATATATCTGTACAACATAAAATCGATATCAGGGTATCTCCCCCACGATAGACGCGGCGGTTCTGGCACTTGCTCGCGAGTATCAACAGATTTATTTTGTCACTCCTTATTCCCATCTCTTAATGGAAATGCTTTTTGAAGACACGAGTATAGTATTCTGGAATTGCAAGAATTGAAATTTATTTTTATCGTTTCTGTCTGGCGGAGAGTTGAATGTGAGAGTTTTATATTAATAACTTTACTTATGACTATTTTTAGGGACAACTTTTTATATATTTTTAGATTTCTTAATTTATTTAGGTTTTTTGTGCTATACAGAGATCCTAACAAAATAAATAATGTGTAACAGGCATATGAACAATTCGACGTCGCTTTATTAGAGCGAATAACTTAGTGCTGAGGGCGCTTGGACGGTTTCCAAAAGGTGCAGGTTCAAATCAAGCTGCATACACATAAAAAAATATGTCATCTAAATAAGTATTTATGTGTTTACTAGTTGTAGCCCACTTATCTTTACCAGTTATTCTTACCCTCGAGGAACTGTAATATAGTTTTTTTGTACAATGCCCGATAGTTTCGGCTGTCGGTTGTGGGTTTATTATAATTCAGTTATAAAACAATAATATAAAGACATGTAAGAGGCACGAGTAAGTACTGAGAGAGATAGGAGGGTCCTAGGTTGACCTTCCAGAACACAGTATCCATGTTACAACGGGAACGTCAATAATTTATATATAATAGGTTATTTAATTTAACACACTATATGCATAAAATATAGTGTGTTAATTTTTTTTATTTTAAATATAGAAAATATCGAGTCAACGTTTGATACCTTAACGTAAGTATTTTTATATATACAGCCTCACGCTGTATCCCGCACACAGCAGTGTAGGCACAGGACCTAGTGTTAAGACACTCCATTCCCCACTTTTTGTCCTTGAATTTTTGATTCATTGCGTGTTGAGTGGCGGAACTCAACACCAAGTTTTGCCTCGAATCTAGAGTGAAGAAATAGATATATTAAATTAGATAAATATTTCATTTCTTCGAATGGGAATCGAACCCACAGCTGTCATTTTACAGTCACACCCTTATGGCCCTGGGTCACGATGGCCTTTATATATTATTTTTATATGTTTCCGAAAATTGCTTAGAAAGGATAAAAATGGGTCGGTAGGTCATCGTGAAGGGACAAAGGAGTACAAAGTAATTACTTTTTGTCCAACTTCACTTGAAAAGAGTGAGGATGGTACCACCATATATATTAACGTGAAGAGATTTTAACAAATATGTATTTTAACAAATAAATATATTTAGTTTCTCAAACATAATAGAGAAAACAGTTTCAAGCTTATTTGCATAGCGAGGTAGCCAGAGACCATCCTTCCTATATGCGGGAAGCAAAATACTAAAGTAAAGTGGTAATCGAACCCACAATGCATTTACAGTAGCACGCTTGTGCTCATGTGCCACGACGTCCTCTATAAATTGTAATTATAAATGTACTTTCTTGCAATAAAATGTAGATTTATTTCTGTATTCTTAAGAATACTTTATAATATATGTGCAATAATTTATTATTCTCGTACAAGCCATTCCGTACACCGCAAGTGCCAGAACAATCTAAACGGGAGTATGATTCTATCTGTCGTAATAAGTTACCTTTGTGTTCACATTGTTTGATACATAGCAATAAAATATAACTTGTGATCGTAGGATCGGCAGTATTTAATATAGACACGAATATATAGTCATCATTTTGATTTGTGAAGATAGTGGGTTTGATGTTCGTGCGAGGGAAAATTCGATTTGATATACACATTTGAACAGAAAGATAATTTTAGTATAATCAGTAATAATACTAAAGATATTCTGTACAAGTATCTGACTTATAAAATATACGTATATGTATATTTTTAAACCTGGAATGCTTTTTTTACATTCAACTTTTTTTTTTTTTTCACTTTCCTTCTGTATAATATAAAATTAAATAATAATGATGAAGCCATCGTGGCGCAAAGGTACAGAGTTTTGACAGTAATGAATTATTTCTACTGCTTCGCTGTAGCTACTGTACAATACAGAGTGCGGCGGTAAGTTCCGCCAATATACACGAAATGGCTCCAAAATACGGCCAACAGTGGTGATCTAGTATTTTTACAAAATGTACCCATTACACCCCCTATTGAATGCGGGGTACAGCGTGCAGAGAAAAGGAAAAAATATATATAAATTGTAATTGACCGAATAACTTATATATATGGTTGCGCGTTGATTCGATTCGATGTACGATTATTTTGATTTGGGGTATCGATGTCATATTGCGTTTAACAGCTTTTGAATGCTCTATTTATATAATGGGGTCAATTTACATTCGTAATAAATAATTACCGTATTTATTTTACGTTTACCCCTTACTAGTGGTTGACGGTAAAATGGCCGGTTTAATACTCTTCTATATTTCCGAACCGACCGACACGCCGATTTCTGAATCGGAAATCCAGTGGTTTTCTTGTGAGCGTTGTCTATAGGACCTTGTATATGTATGTAGGACAGCGTCTGCTTTTAAGTCAGATAGATGTATCTAATGGTAGTGAGTTCGATTTTTGTTTGTGGAATTACTTTATCTATATCTATATCCCGCATTAAGCAAGGTATTATAGCATCAAGTAAAAAGAAAATGAGTTTTTGATTCGATTCTTTATCGGGACTTTGTATCTTCATCTCTTAATATAAGAGAGTAATAGTGCTATAAAAAAAGCATAAAAGTAGGGAGTCACCCTAAGATTTTCTTAATACCTAATGCGACACAAATTATATTTATACTATAAATTTTACACTTAGAGACACTCGTGGACATACAGAGAGACTCGATCGTCTAAATCTCACCTAAATTAGTTTTCTTTGTCAATCATATAAATCATAGATTTTGCGCATTTCAAGGTCCATACCCCTTTAGCGTTTATTAATAAGTAAAATACATTTGTATTTGTTTAAACTATCGTAATTTTTTTAAATAAAATACTGCCGATTGTACATTAAGATACCTAAACGTCAGACTGGATAGGTTTCGATATAGCACAATATCACAGCGTAACTCTTAGAAAACAAATTGTAGATGCATGAATTTGGAATAAAAAGTGTATTTTTATTACTGTGTTTTATTTCATTGTAACCCCTTAAAGAGCCGATCCTTAGTTTAATTATATTTAAAAATTATTTTTTTAAATATTTTTAATGTGTTATCTCACACTAAGGATACATATTTATATCCAAGAGACGCAGGTTCGAGTTCCGCTATGTTAAAAAAAATATCAATAATCTGTTAATTCAATACAGGAGAACATATTACATGCAGCAATTCACTAGTAGAAGAGTAAACAAACGGAAAATAGTATTAAGACACTCCGTTTTGTGGAGTGGCAAAATTTTACGCTTTGCTTTTGTTACCAGATCGGGAAAATGATAAATTTTGCCACTCAACCCGCAATGTCTTGAAAATTGAACAAAACGGAGTGTCTTCTTACTATTTTCTGTTTTTTCGGGGGAAGAGACAATCAATCAAGAAGGAGACCTCTTGATTAACTCTCTCTCCCTTTGTTCTCCGTCGCGCTTACAGCCAGATCTCATTTAAAAAATTAATAAGCGCTTATGACTCCCCTATATTGAACGTTAAGACGAAACTCTATATAAATGAATCTATAAAACCAACAGCAATATAGATGCTATCGATACGTCTACAGCGCCCAGCAATATAGATGCTATCAAGACGTCTTTTAAGCAAATAAGGTAATAAAAAATTAATAACAACGTAAAGTACAAGAGAATTTTAACAATGAATATAGTCATTTTAAGATTTTTGTTCAAATGAGGTTTTTGCCTTGTAGAAATTTGAGAAAGCAAAGAATATATTTGATAAAAATAATGGTAAAAACACACAGAAAATGTGAATATATATATATATTATATATTTAAATAAAATCAAACAATTTGAAAAGTATTTCGTTTGCAAAAAACTAAGAAAAAGCTAACTTAAAAGTTGTAACTTTGAACTTAAAATACTTTTGTTTCGGCAAATGTGTTGCTATTTCCCCGCGTGTATTCGAAAAGGCACTGTTAGTAATGAAAATATCGTATAAGGCCACTTAACGACCAAACTTCCACCTCAAAGGAAAACTTCTCGACAAATTAAGAAAGAAATATCAAGCGAACACTGTGCACGAAGTTAATGGAAATTTAAGATAAAAAAAGACAAAATGTAAACATACGTTAGTATATTTTATTAATAACTGTCGTGTTTCGTGGTGAGGACATCGTGACACATTGTGACTATAATCGTTAAAGTTGTGGATTCGATCTTTACTAGGGGGACTATGTCTTTTTCCAGCCTATCGCCACCCACTGCTGATTGAAGGCCTCATTTATTGATCATCAACCACCCTGGTCTTCAGGGGACAATAATTATGAATTTCGAAATCAGATGATTTGGAATATGTTGCATGTAGTGTTGGAACACTTCTCTGTGACTCTCTGTGTCTGCCATGTTATTCTTGAGTTGTAGAGTATAAATGTAAAAAATAACACTGTCTTCTGCCGCCTAGAGAACAGTAAAGATTTCTCATTAAATTTAGAAGCTTAGAATGATTTAATTTAATTACAACTATCATAAAATGTATGAAGTGCAATTGTAAAACGTGTAAATTCTATAAAAGTCTTGCTTATTATTATTTTTTCTTGCCTTTGTGTGTTAAGCAAATAACATTTTTTAAACGTTACGTTTCTAAGTACACTATGTTTCAGTACATTTTCATTTTAATCGGAGACCAAACTTGGCGTAGTTGAAACTTCAGTATGCCCTGAGAGGAAAGAAAGACACGAATTACGCTTTGCGAAACTGAGACCAACGGCCCCTTTGAAAAATGAAATTTAGAGCTAAGTGATCAAGAAGTTACCTTATTTAAGAACTGTAAGTATATAAACTTACCTTCAAATATTTTACTATTGTTTTCTGTACAAAATATATTTTCAAAAAATCTTGTTTTAATGATATAATAATATAAAGAAAGTGAGAAAGTCTGTTTTGATTTTCCGCCCAAATAAATATTTAAAAAATTATTAAAAGTTTTCTCTAGAGAGAATTCTCTTGCTGTGTACTTCCGTATACTTTGTTAAATAAATTTAGAGGTGAGTTCCGCCAGAATGTGTCTCATGCTTAATAGAAGTTGTGGAGCGGAGACTTTTTATCTCTTCTGCTTTTTCAAGTAATATTTTTATATATTATTCGCACGCTGATGCTAATCTACTAGGGAGGACAAAATAAAACATTAAATTTTTTCTAGCTACAGTGAAAAGGTAAATTTATTAAAGCGGCAGCCAGCTCTTGATTTTAATATAAAGAAATGTCTCATCGATTTCCCATAATAATAACACGGGGATTTTTAAAATTTTATAATTTCACTGCGCTTTACTGTTATAAATGCAATACAACGTATGTTTGTAGGAAATGAAGTCTGTACAAAATATCAAATATAGTTAAATACTAAATTGACTCGCTTTAATTTAAAATGTTAACCTCCAATGATATAATTTGAGGATTGTCATTTCTTATTTATTATAAATTAACACTTCTTTCGCATGACTTCATTTTGGACGATTGAAATATGATGAAAGAAGGGTTGAAAATTTCAATCGTGTAAAACAAAATATTATCATAAAAATAATAATTTTCGATATACAGTTAGTTACACTCAAGTTACACTAAAAATAATGAAGTGCTCTTTTTTTGAAATCGGTTGAAACATTCTTCTCTCGTCTCATATAATAATACCTCCCCAGATACCCTCGTGTAAGGGATAAAGCCCCTAATCTTAGATGTCCAGAGGTCGAGCCGTCCCCTTGAACTTACAATGCCGTCATTCGTTTGATAAAATACTATCTTGGTTTTTTATTATATGTGTATTAATAAATACGTTATAAGTATCATGTATATATTATGCATATCAGGGTTGCTGCTAACCCATTTTTACCTGAATTAGTTTCAGTGTTCAGAATTTAATATTTTTTTCTATAATATATATTGTTTTTAAAGGGTATTTAAAACTTGAGTGGAATTTTTAATTTTGGAAAAATTGTTGGTACCATATATTTCTTTTTGTTATGGAAAAGAACAAGGCAACCAAGCATCACCTGATGGTAAGTGATCACCGCCGCCCGCGACCCCTTCCAACACTAGATGAGCTACAGGTACGTTGCCGACCGACAAGGTGGAGACAGACTCGCTTTATGAAGGTACCCATGTTATATCCACCTGGAAACACAAAAAAAAAACAACCTCGTTTTCTAGTTTTCGAGTTTTTTCTATTTTCTAGTTTTAGGTTCAATTGACACGAGAGAATAAATTATTTTTATTTCCTCACTCCCTTGGTAACAAAACAAAGCGCGGAGTTAAGTCCCGCCGAATACGTAAAGTAGGTAACACTCCCGATAAATATTAACACCGCGCCCCAAGGGATTGGTTTAATAACATAACATAACACGGAATATAAATTTCTAGTTAAAACGGGTATTTTCTTCAAAGCAAAAGCAATCAAATACAGAATACTGACATTTGTAATTGCAATTGTACGCATGACGGCGTTTCTGTCTTATACTTCAAAGGGACTTATATTTATTTGAATTTTAATATTAAAGTTAAATACTTGTTTAGAAAATGTATAACTATGAACCTGCTCCTGGGACGCTGTCCAATAGACACGTGTTCAATTCCGTCCATTAAAATCAACTTCACGCTACATCCCGCACACAGTAGAGTATGCATCTACTCTACTGTACACAGTAGTACTATATACAGGGATCCTAGTAGACTTTAAGACTTTCTACGGAATTCTGGAGGCATTGCGTTTTGAATAATGGAGCTCAACGCCACGCTTTGCCTCGACAGCAGAGCGAAGAATAGATAGAATACAAAAATATACATTTTAAGAATAAATAAGAATTAATAATTTAAGAATACATAAGAATATAATAAATAATTTAATAATAAATATTTCATTTCCTCGAGCCCCGCCCGAAGCCACAACCAGTCGATTTTACAGTAACACTTAATGCCCCTGTTTTCTAAAAAATATTCAAAGTGTACTTCAACAATTTATAAATGTTATTTTTCAGCTTCGCGTAGTATCCTCTACGTAATAGGGAAGGAAGAAGAGGGAACTTAGTGTAAACACTAATGCAGAATCGACAAATGTTAGTATTAATAGGAGCTTTTCATATATTCTTGTAGGGTATTTTGTGATTTCTACTAGTGTTGCAGAAAGTTCTTATTTATTGTTATTCATTTAAAAATATTACAATAGAAACAACCTATCAGGGATTGAGATAGTACATTCTTCTTGATGTTGTCATAGCTTATGAAAAAATAAGAAGTAGAAGTTTAACTTCTATAACTAAAAGCGTACAAGATGGATAGATAGATAGATACAAACCATGTTCAACG
>JBAIZZ010000765.1:0-12936 GCA_037355905.1 Heliconius aoede | reverse complement strand
GTGATTTATTTTAGTTAGTATAAATAAATCCACCAAGTGTAAGTTAAATAGAAAGTAAGGAAGAATTTGAATTTGGCGCCATTTTGTCCTGTGACAGTTAGCAGTTCCCTTTGATCAGGTGCGTGGTGTATTCACATTTGTTCCTGACCATTGTGTTAACAATCTCGACTTACAAATTTTTTTTTCACCTTAATTACCTGTATATTGTTTTTCTAAGCAAGATAATAAATTTAGGAAATTTGATTCTTTGGCTATAAATCATAAAGTAAATTATATTTTCTATTTAAGTTAATATATAATATAACACTTATAGCTCAAAAATATTCACATATTTTACATAATGTACCGATTAATCGTTTTTTTTAAAGAAATGTATACCTACCCAATGCGATACTTTGTATCTCCTTTCTCTTACAATTTTTACTATGGTAGAGTCAGAGATATTGTTAAGATTTTATTTCTAAAAAGCTATTTTGCGTACATAAATTTCAATTTCATTGTTAACCACGTACTAATTTTATGTAACTAATATATTTTATTCCTATCCACATCCAAAAAGCCTAAGCCACAAGTTATTTTTGATATAATTAAAGCTCTCCTAATAATATTTTACGTGAAGTCATTATTATTCCTGCAGCAGTAAACTAACTATATCTTACTCGTATATATTTGAAATGCTTTATACATCTATAGTTTTTCTTAAATAATTCAAATGACAAGATGAGAACATCTTTAGGAAACAGATTTTTTTTTGTATGCGTTTACAATGATAGATTGTTTTTTGTGTAAAGGGAAATATTGATTAAATTTTTCAATATCTTCATACTTATTCCTTTTTCCCTAACTTTTACCTCTTGTGAAAAGTACATTATGAAAAATATATTTTAATTAAATTATTAAAGGTTTTTATATTTATAGATTAACATTTTGAATAGAGTATTGAGGATATAATGTGTCTGATAATACCTATATATAAATTTCATTATATTAATATAGTTAAAGGGGAAAAAGAGTGAAAAGCTATATAAAAAGAAAACCTGTTTATTGGGTGTAAAAATCACAGCGCTAACATTAGCTGCGGTGTAACCCGCGCGGGAAGGGGTAGCGAACTCAATCAAATGCCTTAATCAAATAAAGAACATAGCTGGGGCGGATCGCTGGTTTTATTATAAGATAAATGTGGATAATGTAATTAATTACACATGAATGTATTACATTGTATATTGTACGACAGTACAAATAAATTAGGTTTCAGTTTTAAGTACATAATATGTTGTTTTTATTTATTAGAAATTATGCCTATTCATATAAATTTAATCACACAAGTTTCGAATTCAACAATAACAAGTTGAATTAATATATACTTGCGCTGTATACTGACCTCCAGGTGCTATTTTCGGTAACTATATATTTATGTACATCCCTTGGTTTTATTCTGGTCCTGTTGCCACCAGGTCGGGGCGGAATCCTAGGAAAATCGGGGGAAACCCTCAAATTTTAGAGACGCTATAATAATTATAGAACTTTTGAAATTAAGAAAAATGGAAATGGTATACTTAAGGTAAAACCATTCTTAATGAAAAAAATATGGTTTTATTTTAGGAACTCTTATTTGAATGTCCGTATTAGGGGGTCAGATTCCAGGTCCCTATTAATAAGCTATTCATTTAATCGCAAAACTCGAAGATTTTAGATAATTTCCCAAAATCTTCTTTTATAACACCCTGCACAATTTCTCCGATTCGCGCTTATCTTGAAGATATAATACTATTTTTGGGTAGTACTTGTTTTTTAGAAATTAAAATGTATTTTTTAAAATTATCTCGTTTTTATTTTTATGATTTTATTTTTGTAAAACACTGGCGTGTCTCTCTAAATAATTACTCGTTTTTATGCAATTTTTATTTTTCCTTCACCGCTCGCCATCGTTGTTTATATCGAGCTAATGTACAGTAACAAACTAAATACGGCGCGTACTCTATGCTGTATAAGGAACCTACTGTTAAGTTACTGCGTTCCCCATTTTCTGCCAGAAATGAAAATATTAAATTTAATTTCCTAATGAGTGGTTTCGATCCACACAACCTGTCTGTCGCTTTTACAGTTGAGGGGCACCACATCTGGCTTCAATCTAGTCCATCTGTAGTACATAAGAAAATACATAGTATGAAACGTAAAAATATATGACGGCAAAATAAACAATTAGTCCGTCTTATAAAAACATTAGTTAATATTCTAAATATATATACCTATATAATATATTTATTTACTAAGTATAATAAATTATTTTAGGAGTCGGTGCCAGGCAAGACTAACATAATATTATGGTAAAACGTCATGACGATCATGACGTTTGGGTTAGGTGGAGAGTCTATTTGAGTATTTCTTTTGAATATGTCAATTTCTGATTTCTTCAGATACAGAAGTTGGTAGACCTATGCAGGTTATACTTGGTTTTGATGACTGGTGAGCCAGATGTACACCAGTTGAAATTCAGTATTTTCATGATCACTTTCAGGTTTTCATTATTTCCTGCACATTTTTTGTATCTAATAGTGTACTATTTAGCGTAATCTCAACCTTTTAGTATAATGTTCTGCTAGAGTAGTCAAATTAGATTGCATCACGAAATTTAAGATTTATGACTGAAATGATTCTAACTTCCAAACTTAATACATCGTTATAAAGTTCATATTCTAAAACACAGTCTAATTAATTTTCTATCTCTGTTATAATTTAGTGGCTATTTTCAATCAAAATTGTTATAAGGGTCATTCATGTTATACCTATAGTGCTTAAATTATGTTATCATAATAAAAGGTGGTTTCACATAGGTTTTTTAATTATCAATTTCTATCGCAAATACATATTTGAATTTTTACATTAACACTAATTCACCCCAATGTTTATCATGCAAATAGAAACTCACTGTTAAATCAAACATGTCACACTACGAAGTTAGGTTACGTTAGCTTCAATTCTATTGTTAAATATAAATATTTATAATAGCGATGACATAGACAATAGAAAATAAGTAGCCATTCTGTAAATTCATAATTTGAATATGGTCATTTTGAAAATAAGTCCATCTTAAAAATAAAATATAAATAATCGCATTCTAAACATTCACGATCAAAATATTAATTAGATACCAAAAATGTAAACATCGTGTGAAAACCAACGTGACTACATCGAAGACGTTATGTCACGACACTTCGTGCTCATGTGCTCAGCTACCAGGAATTAACATTTTCGAGTTTCAACTCCGCTCACATGGTATTGATATGTCTGATATTCCGAAATTAAATTATAATGAAATATTCTTATCTTATTAAAATTCTATTCTTTCTGAGTATAATAATAACTTTTCAACGCTACAGCCTCATTTTATGGGAAAAATGACTTGTAAACTCATCATTATTGACAGACCGAACAAATATTTACGCAAATAATAATATTAATAGATTAATAATAATTTTAAATGAAACAATTTAATCGGATTAACCACGTATATTTAGTTTTAAACATTTTGAAAACCCGACGTTTCAAACACTTTGCAGTAGTCCGTGGCCACGGTCCGCCGTCACATAGACTACACACGCCACTGGTTGTGGGTTCGATCCCGTAAATTTATATTTTCATTTTGTTTGCTGCGGTGTCGAGGCAAAGCGTGGCGTTGAGTTCTGCCAGTCAACACGCAATGCTTTCAGAATTTGGCCGAAAGTGGGGAACGAAATGTCTTAAAACTAAGTGGGAACCTGCCTCTGCCTACCCTGTGCACATACACCGCGAAGCTGATTTGATTTGATTTTATTTAATATTTTCATTTGCTTTGGTAACAAGAGTGGCATTGAGTTCCGCCACTGAATACGCAATGTCTCGAAAATTGCGTGGAAAGTGGGGAAAACAGTGTCTTAACACTGCATTCTTAAAGATGAAAAAACTTAATATAATGTTTCTATACGATTTCTATACAACTATATATATAAATAAATTAAGGGGTTTATCTGTACTACCAACATAACTCTGTCTTTTAAGTGCATATAGTTATTTACAGTATACTAAAACACAATTTGAACAATTTTAACATTTTTGTCTGTCTCTTTGTTTGTCCAGGCTAACCTCCAGACAAGCTGAACCTATTAATATGGAACTAACACAAAAATATAGAGAGGGCTTTGGAGCAAAACAAATGCTATTCTGATACAATAAAAAAGTTTCAATATAAAAAGTATCAATTTAAAGTATGTTATTCAACAAAATTGCTACTTTGTAAAAAAATCATTTTATAACTGTTATATTGAATTGCACAAATCTTTAGTTTTTAATTTTTCATATTAGATATTGTTTGTAAATTATAATTAGACCGAGATATCAAGATTTAGGATTATCAATATAAGTTGACACCCTCTCAAGCAGCCACGTAGTGGTCAAAATTTCTGAATGATAGATAAATGAATAGAAATTTGTAGAATAATATATTATATAATCTATGTTTTAATCCGTAATTGTTGCAGAATCAGATGACGATGATGACGATGATGGTGACGATAATGATGACGATGATGTTGACGATAATGATTTATGAGAGAAAAACTACGTTTACAGTGTGCGCGCAGTGTACGGTTGGTAAACCGTAACTAAACATTTTCCTATTAAATACGAAAATTAAATAAATGCGAAATCACTTAAATTATGATTTATTTAATGCATAACCAAACTAAAATAATTAATTCAGCTTTAGAGTTTCGTACTTTAAAAGGAAAAAAATGAAATCCTTATAGGAGCAATTTTTTTATGTAATCTGAAATCAATATCAGATATTGTGGGCTTACAGTTCATTGGAGGTACAGAAATTAAGGTTCTAAAACAATAGTTCCCAACCAGTGGCCCGTCTAAACCTAAAAATTAATTAAAACGGTTAGGCGTTGAATGCGCTTGCTCAAATATAAATTATTTCAACGAAAAAAAATATTAAAATACTTTAAAGAGTCCGCATCTTGGTCCTCATCCACTTCCACGGGTTGGCTGGAAGAGATCTCTTATAGAGATAAGCCCGCCATTGCGAACTACTTTTACTATTTGTATTGTTACTCTTTATTTTTTTATATGCAATAAAGAATATATAATATATAATATTAAAATTAACTACTATATACATTAATTCTTCAATTTTATAAAATGAGTATGCCAGTTCACGTAACGCAATTCACGGTAGTTGTTTTTGATATATCAAATTATTGGATACGACTAGTTGTCAACAAACCTATTGAACGTTTATCGTATGTTAGAGATACATGAAATCAATTGGCCACGCTCTGCGCTGTTATTTGCTATATATGAGTGTCAACGTCGGTATAGTAATAGTTGTAATGTTACTCAACCACGCGGGGAAGTGAACTGTTTATAACTGTTTCATCAATTCTATTATATATCTTGATTTCATCCGTAAATAATAAATGTACATTAGTGAATATTTAGTTTTGATCAACCTTTACTCCCTAACTTTTTCTGGACGCCAATGAATGAAAATTTTCACTGTATTTATTTACAAGGAAAAGGAGCGTACGGATGAAATGATGATTAGAGATCACCGCCGCCCACGTCCTCGTGCAAGAGGAGCTTCGAAGTAGAGATAGGCGCGTTTTATTAAGGTACCCAAATTGTACTGACCTGGAAACTCTGCCACAGGTAGGCGATTGCACAGTTACGTGGCGCATTTTTTTTTTATAGGAGAGGACAAGGCAAACGAGCGTTCGGGTCATCTGATGGTAAGTGATCACTGCCGCCCACGACCCCATGCAACACCAGAGGAGCCACAGGTGCGTTGCCAGCCTTTAAGGTGGAGATGAAGGGCACCGGGGCCCAGCATTACCTAATGCGAAACGCAGTGGCAAGGGCCACTACTTCACGCCGGTTTTAAATGTCGGGGGTGGTCGAGTCTGCCCATGCGTGTTGCCATTACTGGCGACGTGACTCTACCACACGTACTTTAGTCGCTTCTTACGACACCGACAGTACCAGTGTGATCCTATTCTAAGCCGGGACCACACAGCTGACTTCACCAGAGCGAAGAAATGAAAACATAAATAAATATTTTCTTTCCTCGGTCGATTGTGCAGCACAATTTGTACCACTGCGCCACGACCAGCCTCAAAAGGCATGTAAAGAAGTTTATAAGAAACCCCACAATATTGGAGTGCCACGCATCCAGATGGTGTGAACGTTATTTTAGTTTGTGATGCACTTGTGCAACTGTGAACTTATCTCTAGAAGAGATGTGAACCCATAGAAGTGGACGTCACGGTCGGACCGCGTGACGCCACACATCCACATCGGCATCTTCATTTCTGTGACTTGAAGCTCCTGAGTGTGCCAAGATACTTAAAAGCAAAAAGTGACGAGTTACTAAAATTTTCTTTATTTTAAAAAAGAAATGGAATGTTAAAATTGAAAAAAAGGCCTAAAGTGTAAAAATTTATATTATATATATATGAAATCTTATATATAGATAAAATATGGATATCACCTATGCAGTTGTGCACGTGATTTCTAGCTCTACAAAATATTGCTAAAATATTTTTTTCCGTTTCTCACTAGAACATACTTAAATCATAAGTGCAAACACTACATCTACTTACCCATTTATTTTTACAAAATATTGCACTTATCTTCAAATTATCAAAATATTTTAGTTTATTTAAATTGAACAATTTATACTACAAAACATTAAGACATAATGTATGTATTAATTTTCGTGTTGTCATTACGTGGAACGAAACGCTCTTAGTTTACGAATGCGTTGTTTTGACGTTTACAGTTTCTCTGACAAAGTTTTTATATCGTTTACTGTGATTCATGTGAACCAAAAATGTCTCCTCCGGCTGAGTTGAGTTTTGATGAAATACTTAAATTTATGTTGGCCCATAACGGCAAAGTCACTAACTATGAATTAGTTAAGCATTTCAAAGTATTTTTAATGACGCCCGATATGAGAGGTAAGTAACTTTTGTATTATTACCATTCTTTTAACTTTCATAGAGGTTATATAAATATCCAACTTATTTTAAAAGTAATAAGAAAGTTATCATTAAAGAAAGTTGTAAATATCGAAGGTTGGATGGTTGGTTGAATACAACTATCTTCTAAACATGATTTCATATCACTGAAAATTCTTTTAGATGAAGCAAGAAATACATTCAAAAAGCACGTCAATGCATTGGCTATTATTAAAAACCAAAATAATGAAAAATGGTTATTTTTAAAAAAGAAATATATGAGTAACACTGGAAAAGAGAATGAAAGTACAGAAAATAAAGTGGCCGAGCCAAATATAGCCGAAAATATTGTAGAAGCTGATGCTATCACTCAACCACCATATCGTCCACCACCTCCATTGCAGTTAAATCAAGATTTCAATATTATTTCAAGTATCATTCAAGATTCTACACCAAACAGTCTACCCATTAGTCCTTCCCCAAAATCTTCAGTAGATCTTCCCCTTAGTGAAAGTACAGAGAGTTTAACTCTTACTGAAGAAATACCACCTAAAGTTCATCCAAGAAGAAAATCAACTGAAAAGATGTTTGCGGAGAAGAGAGCAAGTATACCTAATTTAAACATAGGACCCCGCACATCAATCCCTAACCAACCAGAACCAGAACCTAATGAAACTTTAATATCTTCAAGAAGTGAAAGTATGTTAGGTGAAATTGAACAAAAAATTTCAGTCAAAGAAAGAAAGCAAATGTTCAATAGAATGGCATCAGAAAGTGATGTTATCAAGTCACAAAAACTCAGCTTTAATCCCTCGGTAAGTAAACACCTTATACTTTGTACACGGTAGAAGTAGATGTGTATAGATAGAGAGGTTTTACAAGAAAGTCTCCACATCTTGCTATGACTTCTCAATTTGTATGCAAGTCCCATGTCCCTCATACTGAACATCTCACTCTGCCAAACCTATATGCATTTTATTACATTTATACATACACAATATACATTTATTAATTTACTTCTATTATAAAAATGTAGGTATTAATTACCTAGAGGAATGAATAATTTTAATTCCCTTGCTCAGATAACAAGACAAACCACAGCATTGAATTCTGATACACAACCTGTGGGTCCCTTGCCTACCCTGCTATATGTGGGATTCAGCATGAAGCGAACAAAAAATATATCTAAAAATAAATAATATTCTTGTTAAATTCACAGTTTATATTATAATTTTTTAACGTAATATCATGAAGTATATTAGTGTGATATATAAAAATATCACATATTGAATTTCTTTTTTTTTGTATATGCAAATAAGCTCAGTAAATTTTGAAAAAGTTACATTTATAAAATTTTTTTGGTGAATTTTGTAGCAACTTAATTTGGTTTTTTTTCTTTTATAAATATGCTTTCCTTTAATGAACATCAGGTCACCAGAGCTCAGTGGGACAGTGGCTGACACATTTTGGGCAATAAATTATTTTCATTTCCCAGTCCTGGCAAGACAAAGTGGTTGTTGAGTTTGGGTTGTAGAGAGTGTAATGTCTTAAGACTAGATTAAAGTGTGAACTTGAGTAGTTTGATCATATTGTTATATGGTGCAAGAGTTATTTCCCACATTATTCATAAATAACATAAACAATGGTTACTTTGCCTTTCACCGCTTGTATCTATACTGCAATTGTAAAAAAATATGTCTTTTGCTTTTTTATAATATCAAAGTCAATGGAAATTTACAATATTCTGTTAAATTTTTATACATTATTATTCTGTTATATTTTATTCATAAAACTTACAGAAATAATAAAATATTTTATTATTAAACAATAAAATATTGAACTTTAGTTCAGAAATAGTCATTTATCAAAATTCAAATATACGAGATTGTCACGGTGAGAATGAAGAAGAATGCGCTCAGCTAGTTTGGGCACGTCGAACTAATGAGTGATGAGAGAATGACAAAAAATATTTATGATGGAAAAGTGAGTGGTAAGAGAGGTAGGGAGAGGTTGACCTTCGAAAACACAGTATCAAAGATACTGGATTAAGGTCACATAAAAAGCATAAGGAAGAGGATGTATGAGGAGGTTGATGACAGTGGACGAGGCGAAAGACGTATGTAGAGAGCGTAGCGTTTGGCGCTCCATTCCTCTGACAGGGTAGCGGCGCGCCAAACGCTTAGTTAAGCTTAAAAACCGGGCCAAATATTAGTCGGACTCGCGCAACAAGGGTTTCGTACCATTTTCTATAAAACCGAGCAAATCACGTTTGTCGTATGGGGCTCCCAAAAATATTTAAATATTTATTTTACTATGTTTTCTAATATTTGTTGTTATAATATAGAATACATAGGCTAGTCGTGGCGCAGTGGCACAAGCGTGTGACTGTAAACGCGACGGGCTTGATTCCCACTCGTTAAACGAAATATTTAATTTCTTAGCGCTAGTGTCAAGGTGAAAGCGCGGCTTTCCGTTCTACCACGCTCCACGTAATGCCTTCAGAATTTGGAGGAAAGCGAGAGGTGAAGTGTCTTAACACTAACTACCTCTACCTATCCCGATACAGCGTTGAGCTGTATATGGAAATAAATTATTGTGAAAATATCAATAATAACTATCACGATTCTTGAAATATAACCTGGTGGCAGACGGACGGACTACGGACTCTTGGTAATAGATTTTACACTTTGGGTACGAAAGTCTTAAAACGCGAACATGAATTTCTAAATTTTGAAGGTATTGAATTGGGAATTCCAAACCTATAATTTTTATCAAACAAAATTGAGTTAGATATAGACTTTGAAAAAACGTAAAAATTATCCTAATTTTATCACCATAAAAAAAAACTTATCAGTTCAAAAATAATATATACTTTTGAAACCATCTAATAACCCTTTCTAAAAGTCAAGATGTTTCTAATCGCCATTTTAATTGGGGCCCCTTGTTACGTACTATTTACTTACCTAATTATTACCGAAGTTGAGTAGTAATTATATAAATTTCGGACCTCAACGAAGGGTCGAGACACCTGTTGGCCGGCTGTAGTTAAACAATTTAAGCTCTAACTATGTGATAAGTGACATCGTCGCGATAAACTTTGTTAGTTTTACGATTCTTTGTATGTTATAAAGGAAATGAAAGTTTGATCGTTTTAGGGTTTTCCATTCGATATTTGATAGATTATTATATTTTAATAAAACTTTTAAATAGATATTTTTTAATGTGTTAGGATAGTATGAAGTGAAATGAATGAAATGATGTTAAATACGTCTTGTACACGTATATACGTAATAAAAAAAAGCTATTAGCTTAACTTAGCTAGCTTTAAATATTTCTGAGGAAGGGTCTCACATTTTACCACTTTTGATGTGTCTGCTTTTCAAATCGTTGACTGTGAGGAAAAATCGTTTTAGAAATTTCAATGGTAATTTTAAAAACTTGACTGTTCATAATTAAATAGTAATTTTAAAGACTTGAAAAAGAAAATAGTCTCCCTTTATGGGCAACCTCTCCTTGATTTTCATTTTTTTATACAACTGTTCATAGAGGCATATATAGATATATCTATCTGTGGATTCCTAAGAATTTCCGAATAAAGTGCCTATAACACTAACTGCTATATAAACAGTCAGACGTGTTGAATATATGGATTCCTTTTCTTACCATTCGGCTAGGAGCTCCTTAGACCTTTGTTTTGGTAACTGACTTTACTCATGTTAAATAGTGTTTTCACTACGAAGTTAACACATTTCTTTTGGTTTTTGTGACATTTTTTAAGATTAATACACAATTACTTTTGTCCCTAACTGTATAAACGCGATAAAAATTAATACTTTTGTATTGCAAACTAAATAATAAACAAACTAGTAATTAAGATTGTCGTGTACAATCTACCGCACAGTTCCTACTCATGAGGCTTAATTGAACTAATTTTGATAATAATTGTAGCGTACCCATTATTTTAATATGCACTATTTTCAAGCGATTCTCCATATTTTTGCTCAACCGCTTGCAGGTATTTTAAAATGAACTTGTGTATTGAACTGCGTGTAATCTATAATTACGTGGATAGTGCAATTATTGTAGGCTACATAATAATTTATACACGATGACACGTTATTTCACATTAGCTGTCTATAAACGAATCGTTAGCGGAACCCTTATAAATATTAAATATTTCAAATAAACAATTAGAGAGGACAACTAAATTATTAAAATAAAACTATGAATGCCGTTATCTCGTCTAATAAAACTTTTGAATAATAAAATGTTGCGCAGTTCGTAAGCGTTGCCCGGTCGACACCTGGCGCTAATTGAATTGTAAAACCTTTGTCATAACCCTTCGGCGGTAGAAATGACGTGAGTTTGATCATTATCGATTCATTTTTAGTGATCGGATACCGGTTGAGCCAAATCGATAAGTGGCCCGACACCCCGGAAGTTCGAGTTATTAAAAATGAACAGTTTTAATCATGATATGTAGGTAATATAGGTCGTAATAATAATGTAAAACAGAATCTTACACAATGCTTACTGCGACTCAACATGGAATGCCTCTAGAATTCGGCAGAAAGTGGGGATTTTATTTGAACTTATGTTCAAGGAACTGTGGAAATTGAATGAGTGATCTGAAAATTTAGTATTAAATTCAGCTTGACAATTCCTAGCATCTTGAGAAAAAAAATTGGTGAAAGGAACTTAGCTCAATTCAATCCCAAGAAGATATAAGTTTGCGCGTAAACCACTAAAAAGCCCCCAATATCACCAGTCATTCAAAACACTCCCCTTATAGCCCAGTATCAGCATATTGGGCCTTAATGCACCGAGTGACTGCCAGTATCGCGATCATCTGGAAAACAAGGCCAAGTTGGCCTCGAAGAAACTGGTGATCATTAGCAGAGCATGACGGTACTTCACGCCAAACATCGATTGGCCCTATATAGGGCTCAGGTTTGGCCTCATATGGAGTACTGTCCTCATCTCTGGGAGTGCACCCCAGTATCAGCTTAAATCAATTGATTGTAGAGACGTCTCCTCGCTGTGCGTTCTCTACCAGATTTATCATGGGGAGTGTTCTGAAGAACTGTTTTACCAGTTACCTGCCGCTGAATTTTCTAACCGTACAGTACCGTACCGTACATACCATTTATTTTGCCAAAAAAATGTTTAGTTAGCCTCGGGACTTTTCCAACAACGTATTACGTCACAAGCTCAAATATTCCATTCCACCTGCATACCAGGTACTCCATTACTGTACGGTTTCGTAGGAATTTCCATCCACGCACCACGGAACTGTGGAATGGCCTACCCGCGATAGTGTTTCCAGGTCAATATGACATGGATACCTTCAAAAAACGTGTCTATCTCCACCTGACAGGCCGGCAACGCACCTGTAGCTCCTCTGGTGTTACACGGGGTCGTGGGCGGCGGTGACCACTTACCATCACGTGACCCGAACGCTCATTCGCCTTGTTCTTCTGATTAAAAAAAATATCTATATAAACAGATAATTCATATTCTACATATTTTTATCAAGAAATAAGCCAAGCGCAATGGCTCTGCATTCCATTTCATGTATATATATTAAAAAATAAAATGACAAATTGAGGTTTTACAGGATCATAAACATTAGGCTAGCCCATACAGTAAAATAACTCATACTACCCCCAAAGGTCACATTAAAAAATAACCCAAGAGAGATGTTGAATGGAAACAAAAATTTATAATAATAAATAATTTCGACGGTACACCCCCTACGAGGGCACAGTTCGGGCCACAAAAGGTTCTAATGACAAATATTACGAACGCCCCGAAAGCTAATGGATTTTGCAATTGTTTTATGCGTTTACCACAGCGCAATCAATGTATAAATGTTGGTAAGTCGAAAGTTCAAATATTTATTTGTTTAGAAAACAACAACAAGTACTGGTTGTATTTC